>CM054181.1:62567258-62794758 GCA_028829895.1 Sinotaia quadrata
TGCAGAAAGATAACCTTGACCATAAATATACATGAATGAAAATAGGGATGGGGGTATCTCTGATGGCTGAACACTTCAATGGGAGGACGACTCAGAAGTCCGGGGGTAAGTTAGTGCATAGTTGTGAATGAGTGAGCATGGGAAGTAACCTTGACCCTTATGCCAGACTGGCCAGTCTTTAAATAGGACAGACAGTTTCATTATAGTTGTTTTTCTCACCATTAATGGTGCATTTTCATGCATAGCAAAGGCCCGGTCTAAATTGGAAAAATAGATCGAGATCTACATGAACGTATAGCCAAAAGACTTTTTCAATGGAAAAAGTGCGAATGTATTTTGTGTGGGAAAAAAGTCTTGAGCTATGATACAGATGACGTTTAATCATTTGGCTTTGCTCAATGAAAAGGTATGAGTTGAGCTTTATGACATTTTCTGATTAATATTTTGTGTAAAGTGTAAACAGGATAATTTGTTTGGTATAATCAAATTGTGCTCAGAGAAAATAGATTTAGCCATTACACAAGGAGCATTTTATAGCTTGCATGTAGCAGTCTCTGATTACTGCATTCTATTAATAGCAGGATTGCACTGTATTGCATCATATTACCTGTTGATCTATTGGGCTTTGATGATTGATAGCCTATTAGTTTGTACGGACACTGTACTATGTTTTCTTGAGAGCTAGTGGTGTGGTCCCTAACTGACAAAGAGCGCCAGTGATAGCATTGAGACTCCCTCATTGTGACTAAGTTAAGTGAGATAGTTATATTGGTCAGGAGTGTTAAACTGTTTAGAAACTGTGTGAAACATTTTAGAAATAGTGAACAGGAACACTGACTGAGAAAGAGAACTTATGAACTGTTGGGACTTTCTTCAGGGGAACGCTAAATATCTAGGGAAGGCTAAAGTTTCTCTGATTAGATGTTGAGGAATTGTAATTGGTGAAATTTGTAATTGATTGTTGTTTCTTTTTCTTTTCATCTTCACTTCGTGTAAAATTCATTCATTGTAGTCATTGTACCTGTCTTTTGTCCTTGTCTATTATGTGAGGAATTCCTTCCTCTTGGGGCTTGAACGAGCTGCCGGAAGTGGTTGACCTCAACTGTTGTGTTCGTATTGTTCATCAATTAACGGGCGACCAACAATGATGTGTTCGATATAATACATTTACCCTGATACTGTTGTAGGTTGTATTTGGATAGTTGCAACATAACGGACGGCTGTTTGTAAAAGTTATGCGACTATGCATCGCCAGAAATCTACTCTGAAACCCTGGTCAATGAACTGTTAGTAGTAGTGCAACAAAGTGTGAGACGAGAAGTTCTAGAGAGTGTCTGGCAGCATGATTAAACAAGTGTGACATAACAAAGCGTACGCTCACATGCATTGTCACAAGTCTGATAAAAATGCCCGACCTGATGACCCACTTAGCCTTGTTTACTTCAAATTCGAATATTTGAAACCCTTGACTCCTTTGTTCAAAGCTTCCCTTTTCGAAGTGCTTCTAGAACAGGTCAAGATGTTATGTAACTTTAGGACCATTGTCCGGTTCTCGAACCAACCACATGCTTCGCGAAACAGTCACGTGATACGCAACATGCTCTTCTATATATGTACCTACACGCCTCCGCTCCGTCACTGGGAGAACACATTAGCTAGGTCCATTTCAGCTAACTCCGGTCACGAGGGGCAAACCGACAAGCCGTTGAGAATCAAGACACCATTCGTCTTCTCATAAAGAGGTATCATTTTATTTAATAGTATTTTGCCTATGTTGTTTAAGTATGTATTTATGCTATGTATTGTATTTCCATAACACTTGAGCATGGTCCAGAGAAATGGCTGAGGAAAACCTATAAGTTACGAAATATAAATTGATTGTAATTCCTTTTCCATTTTGTACTTTAATTTATATTGTTTCAATTTCATTAAGAGTCAGAATGCCTGTACTCGATATGAATTCTTCATGTAATTCAATTATTGCGTGTAATTTTAATTGTAAATTGTGAAGCGCTTTGTTAGTTTGAATTACCCTTTGTATGAACATTAATTTAACATTGTATCTATTTTATTGCTTCATACGTCATGCTGTTAAATGAAAACATGTGTGAGACGATTACATTTTTCTAAATCTAATTGTAAAACGACACGAGGTCGAAACTCTTACTCAGTGCATTTTATCTGGGACATGCTTTAGTAGGAAGTGTTCAATCGAAAGTATATTAGAGCCATTGTTCTCCAGATCGGTTCCTATTGTCCATGCCTTACCTCGCCTTGCTTTGGTTCTGCTGGTGAACTCTACATTGAGGGTCCATGTCATTAAAATTCAAGTTCCCTAGCTACATGAAAAGGAGCGTCTTTCCTCAGGCACCACGTGCGTCGCTAGAGCGGGACTGTGAAATTAGACTGACTGACCTAATAAAGAGACCAGGCTGATACAAGCAACCCAGCTGAGTACAATCATTGAGTACAAATGTTAAACGAACAATTGTTGGCAATTTTGTGACAAGAATCGAACACATGCGCGTAGAGATAGAGAAGTAGATTATTCGCGTCGTCTTTGATTATTGTTATTTTGTTAAACTTTATTAAATCTTATTTTTCTTGTTAATACCTCTTAGTAGTTAATTAATATGCATGATAGACCAATAGATTCTTAGATTTGAATGGGGGCGAATGAGCAGAAAGTTGACAACGAATGCGTATTAAATTAGAGGGATTTAACTGTTTCAAATCTAGCTAAAAGTTCGCAGTTTATTAGTTTGTAAATTTGTCGTCTGAACTACGAGACACACTTTTAATTAGTCAAATAATAAATTGAGCATCCAGTCTGCATAGAATATGAGAGAAAGAATTAATTATATTTAAAGTCTTTAATTATTCTAGGCAGGGTCTTTAAATAAATACTGGGAACGTAACAAGTGGGGGAAATCTCGTCCGTGGATTGATATGTATTAAATTGTAACATTTTTTATACATAGGGCGTATCATAAACCTAGAAACGAACGAACGAACAAAGAATTGCCAATTGTTCTTTTGATTTTTGTATTACTGATTTTCTTTGCTTTTGTTGTGACATGTGCATGTATTCTTTTGCAGAGTAATGTACAATTTTTTAATTAGTGTAGTATGTTTAAGCGTAGTTAAACATTGCATTGATTAAGTTAAATGATTTATTTAGTATTGTGTTACTGGATACTTCATTGTGAGAAGTCGAACGTGTTATACCGCCAGCTAGGAGAGTTATCGGTAGTAACAGACTTCGGACTATTATATTTAGGGTGCTAGATATAATGTGTAATGTTGTATGGTAGGAGCCGTGACATTACGAAAGTCTTGGAACAGCGGACACTGTGACAAGCAGGTGAAACGTGTAAGAGTTAACGCGTAATTTATTTCGGAAGGTGTTCTGAGTAAATTAAATAATTTTTGTAAGGTTGTAGCCTAAAAGTTATTTTCGGGATAAGCGGAGTTATCGCCGACGGTTAAAACACACAATTCACGGGAGACATTTTTATTGTAGCCAGCGCGCTAAGACAGTAAAATGGATCTAGAACAGATTTTCGAAAATCTGAAAAAGAAAGGTATCATGCTAGGATATCAGGGTGACGAACTGACTAGCTACACTAGAACTGAGCTAGAGAAAGCGGAAAAAGAGAGGCAAGAGATAGAAAGAGAAGAACGTGTTGCTAATCGCGAACTGAAGAAGTTAGAAGCTGAAAAACTAGCCGAAACAGAAGCTAAAAAGTTAGAAGCTGAAGTTAAAAAGTTAGAAGCTGAAAGGTTAGCAGACACGGAAGCAAAACGCATCGCAGCGGATACAGAAGCCAAACGCATCGCGGCAGACGCGGAAATAAAACGGTTAGAATGGGAAGTAAAGAAACTAGAAGTTACTAATCCAAACCGTGACCGCAGAAGCAGTGGTGATTCGCATTCTAGCGATGGAAATAATCACAGTAGAATTGAAAACATCATTCCAAAGATAAATATGGTCCCATTTGATGAGAACAAAGATCAAATAGACGCGTATTTAAAAACGTTTGAAAAGTTAGCCAGAGCAACAAGCATTCCAGCGGAACATTGGGCGATAAATTTATCGGGGTTACTGCAGGGTACTGCGAAAAACGAATTCAATAAGCTTAGCGATTCTGAGTCAGATAATTACGACACAGTCAAGGCCGCATTATTGAAACGATACAGACTCACCGCAGATACATACCGTCGTAAATTTAAACAGGCCACGAAAGCCAGTTCAGAGACGCACGCACAGTACATACGACGCGTAACTGACTTATTCCAAAGATGGATAGATCTAGCTGAAACTCCACAGACGTACGCCGGTCTTAGGGATGAAATGGTAAAAGACCATATTCTCGGGTCATACAAATCAGATCTACTGATTCACTTAGCAATAAGGGAAAAATCTACGCTAGAGGAGATAGGCAACGCCGCCGATCGCTTTGATGACGCACATTCTCAATTCTCGAACGCACACGCGAACAACAAGTCTCGACCGAACGAACCGCCGACTCGAAAGGATAAGAAAAATGACGGAAAAACACCTAGTGAACGCGACGATAAAACATCCAAACCCGACACTAAAAACAAGTCTGACAAACAGAAGGATAAAAAGAATCTTGCTTGTTACACTTGCGGTGATAGTGGCCATTTTTCGCGAACATGTCCTGACAAGAAAACAGCTAAAGTTTACGCAGTAGAAAGTCATACACCTAAAACAGAAAAGTCGAATCGAACACCAGTACAGGCAAACGGTCACGACACAATCGCTTTGCTTGATACAGGGTGTGAGCTAGACGCTATTGTAAATGCATCATTAGTTAACCGTACCGACTACACAGGGGAGACAATCTCTGTCACCTTTGCGAACGGCGAACAAGACATTTTGCCAGTAGCTGAAGTCTCGATTATTTCAGACTTTGTAGAAGGAACAGTCAAAGCGGCAGTTATGGAAAACTCACCGCATGACGTGATCCTTGGTTGCAAGTATGTTTTGCCGTGCAAAAAACAAACTTCAATCGAACCACCACTGGTTAACGCTGTAACCAGAGCAGCGAGTAGTAAAGACAAATCTGTGACTGCACCGATGTCTGCCGCACCAGCCGTAGATGAAGCAACAGTTAGCGAGATTAAATTATTACAAGCTGAAGACGAAACACTAGACAAGTTACGCAAGCAGGCTGTACCTGTTAGTGACGTCAACACTGACGATTCGAATAAGAAAGCGTGCATTATTCTGAAAAAGGGTTTATTGTACCGCTATTCGAAAGTGGGAGACGAATTTCGGAAACAATTAGTCGTCCCACAAACCAAACGAAATGACGTATTACGATTAGGTCATGAGAGTCTTTTTGGTGCACACATGGGTGTACAGAAAACAACTAGTCGTATTACAAGTGAGTTTTATTGGCCGGACATCACTGCCGATATCCGTAGATTCGTGTTAAGTTGCGACACATGCCAGAGAACACAGTCTAAAAATTCAATCAGACCCGCACCGTTAGGAGAGCCTGAACTGATCAGTGAACCCTACAAGCGCGTAGCATTGGATTTGATTGGGCCTATAATACCCACATCAACGAGAGGTAATCGATACGTGCTGACCACTATTGATTACGCAACGAGATTCGCCGACGCAGTGCCATTGAAAAACATTGATACTGAAACTGTCGCCGAAGCCCTTTTCGGATTATGGAGTCGTGTTGGAATACCCACCGAAATTTTGACAGATCAGGGGAGTCAATTCGTAGGCAACGTAATGAAGGAAGTAAATCGCTTACTTTCCATCAAACATCTTACTTGCACACCCTACCACCCCCAGGCAAATGGTCTGATCGAAAAATACAACGGGACATTAAAAACAGCACTTAAAAAGCTCGCCACTGATAAACCGAAAGACTGGGACAGATACATCCCTGCCCTACTATTTGCATATAGGGAAGTGCCACAATCTTCCACTGGATTTTCACCATTCGAGCTACTTTACGGACGTACTGTACGCGGACCGATGATGATTTTGAAGGCACTTTGGACTGATGAAAAGACAGATGACGAAGTTAAGACAACTTACACATACGTCACTGACTTAAGAAACCGTCTTGAAACTATAGGCAAGATAGCACGGGAAAACCTGACGATAGCTCAGTCTAGACAGGCAGAATATTACAATAAGCACACCAAACCTAGAGAATTTGAAGTTAACGACAAAGTGTTACTGTTGCTTCCTGAAGCACATAACAAACTTCAGATGAAATGGAAGGGGCCCTTTGTAGTTACCGCCAAGCTAGGGGGACTGAACTATAAGGTACAGACAGGAAAGAGAGAGAAAATCTTTCATGTTAACCTACTCAAAAAGTACATAAGCCGTGAGGATCAAACCACTCAAGCTGATTTTGTCGTAGCGACGATAGTTACAGAAGACGAGGGGGAGACTGATTGCGTCACCGGTACTTTACCAAACTGTCCTTTACAGACAGAGGAGACTGTTAAAGACGTTAGGGTGAATGACGCCTTGACAGAAGGACAGAAGAAAGAAGTGAATAAATTGCTCAATGAGTTCTCATCTACTCTGACAGACAAACCAGGGTTGACAGACTTAATAGAATTTTCACTGAAGCTGACTGACAACAAACCGATACGTTTGAAGCCGTATCCGTTGCCACACGCTAAGATAGATGACGTTAGGCGTGAGATTAAGACTATGCTAGATCTAGGGGTCCTAGAGAAGACTGACAGTGCCTACGGATCACCCATCGTGTTGATTAAAAAACGTGATAACTCGTTCCGTTTTTGCGTAGACTATCGCAAACTCAATCAAGTGACAGAGTTTTGTGCCGAACCTCTTCCTGATCCGGATCTCATCTTCACTAAGCTAGCTAACGCTCATTACTATACCAAAATAGATTTGTCACGCGGTTTTTGGCAAATCAAGGTCAAGGACACTGATCGACACATACTAGCTTTCACTACACCAGTAGGAAACTATACCTGGAAAGTTATGCCTTTCGGAGTTTCAAACGCTCCAAGCATTTTTTCTAAGATGATGCGGTCATTGTTAGAACCACTGTACGGACGTGGAGTTGAGAACTTCATGGATGATTTAATTCTAGGCACCCAGACATGGGAGGAGCACTTAACACTCTTACGAGATGTGCTAGCCAGATTAAAGCAAGCCAACCTCACTGCCCGCCCTACGAAGTGTGAAATAGCACAATTCTCCTTAGACTTCTTGGGACACAAGTTGAGTCATGGAACTATGTCGCCAAGTGAAGCCAAGATAGCACAACTTAAGGACACTTCACAACCGCTAACAAAAACACAAGTTAGAAGTTTTCTTGGTCTTGCTAACTACTACAGAAAATTCGTACCAGATTTTAGTGCCATTGCATGTCCTCTGACTGACTTGACACGTAAGAATATGCCTACAAAAGTAGTGTGGACTGATGCATGCCAAAACGCTTTTGACACACTGAAATCTAGACTGACTTCAGACTTAGTTGTTAAACTGCCAGATTTGACAAAACCATTCTTGTTAAGGACTGATGCTAGCAACACAGGATTAGGAGCAGTGTTATTACAAGAACACAATGACACCAAACACCCAGTTGCATACGCAAGCCGTAAACTCACAACTACTGAACAGAAATATTCCACCAGTGAAAAGGAATGTCTTGCAATAGTTTGGGCTATAAAAAAGTTCGAAAACTATTTGTACGGAAAAACCTTTGTCATTGAGTGCGACCACCAGCCGTTAGCCTTTCTCGGGCAAGCGCAATTTACAAACAGCCGTTTAATGCGTTGGTCTCTGTTTCTGACACAGTATGACGCAAATATTCATTACATCAAAGGTTCTTTGAATGTTGGCGCAGATTACATGAGTCGTGCTTGATGCCATCAAGTGCCGGTACTGATAGAATGTCGTTTAATCAATTAACTGAACCCTACGGATTCCTTCCTGTAAACATGAAATATAGTTGCACACTTTATTTCTAGAGATGTTGAAATTTTGTGTAAATTTTTCTTCATTGTGGACTTCTACATTTTATCATACATAATTTGTAGGAGGCATTTTATCTTTGGCAAGATAAACGCCTCAAAAGCAAGGGGGTGTCACAAGTCTGATAAAAATGCCCGACCTGATGACCCACTTAGCCTTGTTTACTTCAAATTCGAATATTTGAAACCCTTGACTCCTTTGTTCAAAGCTTCCCTTTTCGAAGTGCTTCTAGAACAGGTCAAGATGTTATGTAACTTTAGGACCATTGTCCGGTTCTCGAACCAACCACATGCTTCGCGAAACAGTCACGTGATACGCAACATGCTCTTCTATATATGTACCTACACGCCTCCGCTCCGTCACTGGGAGAACACATTAGCTAGGTCCATTTCAGCTAACTCCGGTCACGAGGGGCAAACCGACAAGCCGTTGAGAATCAAGACACCATTCGTCTTCTCATAAAGAGGTATCATTTTATTTAATAGTATTTTGCCTATGTTGTTTAAGTATGTATTTATGCTATGTATTGTATTTCCATAACACTTGAGCATGGTCCAGAGAAATGGCTGAGGAAAACCTATAAGTTACGAAATATAAATTGATTGTAATTCCTTTTCCATTTTGTACTTTAATTTATATTGTTTCAATTTCATTAAGAGTCAGAATGCCTGTACTCGATATGAATTCTTCATGTAATTCAATTATTGCGTGTAATTTTAATTGTAAATTGTGAAGCGCTTTGTTAGTTTGAATTACCCTTTGTATGAACATTAATTTAACATTGTATCTATTTTATTGCTTCATACGTCATGCTGTTAAATGAAAACATGTGTGAGACGATTACATTTTTCTAAATCTAATTGTAAAACGACACGAGGTCGAAACTCTTACTCAGTGCATTTTATCTGGGACATGCTTTAGTAGGAAGTGTTCAATCGAAAGTATATTAGAGCCATTGTTCTCCAGATCGGTTCCTATTGTCCATGCCTTACCTCGCCTTGCTTTGGTTCTGCTGGTGAACTCTACATTGAGGGTCCATGTCATTAAAATTCAAGTTCCCTAGCTACATGAAAAGGAGCGTCTTTCCTCAGGCACCACGTGCGTCGCTAGAGCGGGACTGTGAAATTAGACTGACTGACCTAATAAAGAGACCAGGCTGATACAAGCAACCCAGCTGAGTACAATCATTGAGTACAAATGTTAAACGAACAATTGTTGGCAATTTTGTGACAAGAATCGAACACATGCGCGTAGAGATAGAGAAGTAGATTATTCGCGTCGTCTTTGATTATTGTTATTTTGTTAAACTTTATTAAATCTTATTTTTCTTGTTAATACCTCTTAGTAGTTAATTAATATGCATGATAGACCAATAGATTCTTAGATTTGAATGGGGGCGAATGAGCAGAAAGTTGACAACGAATGCGTATTAAATTAGAGGGATTTAACTGTTTCAAATCTAGCTAAAAGTTCGCAGTTTATTAGTTTGTAAATTTGTCGTCTGAACTACGAGACACACTTTTAATTAGTCAAATAATAAATTGAGCATCCAGTCTGCATAGAATATGAGAGAAAGAATTAATTATATTTAAAGTCTTTAATTATTCTAGGCAGGGTCTTTAAATAAATACTGGGAACGTAACATGCATTAGCCCGGAGGTAAGAAGACAACGTTCATAATTAATACAGTAATGTTAGAGAGTAGACGGATGAATATATGTATGCCAAGTGTGTGATGTGGGGTGTGTGGCGTCATATATTAAGCTTATGCAAAAATCTCTAGATGACCACGTGATTTTTTTCATCTTTTAATTAAGATACTGTGTGGATGTTGACAGTAACATAACCGATGTGCAAACGCCTGACATGCTGTCTATGAAACAGAACATAAAATGAACAGGCTAAACGACATGCGTGATTCTCTCAACACGTAAAGAAATATGTTTGAACAACTTATTTACCGATTTTTACCATACTGCAAAGGTTTATTAACGACTTACTGAGTCACAGGGACATCAGGTAGCATTAACTGACCCATTTCAACAGAAGGTGTAGCACAAATTTACTGCACGATCAGGTAAGCACTAAAACCATGCAAAAGTCTGGCAAAACTTACTGAGCAATGGCAGGGTACAGTACTAGAACCTAGTACCTTTAACGTACCGAATGGGACGAAGGTGAAGCACTAGAATCAGTCTTGAGCTTTCGGAGATAGCACTAGAAATTTGTAACATTTAATAACTTACTGAGCGATCGTGGCGGGTGTGTGTGTGTGTGTGTGTGTGTGTGTGTGTGTGTGTGTGTGTGTGTGTGTGTGTGTGTATAGCGCTAGAACCATGTAGCATTGTAGCATGTCACTACTCACTGAGCGATCGAGGGCAGCATTAGAACCTTGTAACATTTCACCATTTTACAGCGATCGGGAAGCACTAGAACCATGTAACATTTCACCATTTTACAGCGATCGGGAAGCACTAGAACCATGTAACATTTCACCATTTTACTGAGCGATCGGGAAGCACTAGAACCATGTAACATTTCACCATTTTACAGCGATCGGGAAGCACTAGAACCATGTAACATTTCACCATTTTACTGAGCGATCGGGAAGCACTAGAACCGTGTAACATTTCGCTACTCACTGAGCTATCGGGGGCAGCACTAGAACCGTGTTCTTGGTTTTATCCACTGATTCCTTAGACGACCCTCGTTTTAGTATCTCGCCTCTCCGCAGCGCTTCCAGTTCCTTCTCGGTCATCATCTCGGCGAAGTAGTTGAGGGCCTCCAGGTACGACACGCTGTCCACTAGTGACATGTCTGGTCTGTCTATGGTCACTGAATGGACACAAAATGCTACTTACAAGTGTATGTAGAAATCGGTTATATTATTCAACACTTTTTGCAAATGTAATCAACATAAAAAAAACAACCAACTAATGCTATATTTAAAAACAGATGTATTTTTAGCTATAATTTTTTTCTACACCACCAAATATTAATGCAGAAAGAGTCCTTCACTTGAACTCACACAATCACACATAACATGCACGTAAACTCACTCAAATGCAGGTGATTACAGAGGTTAGTACATGTGAAGGGCGTGACACGGTCTGAGCTGACATTAAAGTATGTTACACAATTTGAGCCAACATTAAAGTATGTAACACAGTTCGAGAGAGCGTTAAAGTATGTGATACAGTTTGAGCCGACATTAAAGTATGTCACACAATTTGAGCCGACGTTAAAGTATGTCACACAGTTCAAGCGAATTTTTAAGTAGGTCATACAGTTTAAGCCGACATTAAAGTATGTCACACAATTTGAGCCGACGTTAAATTATGTCACACAGTTCAAGCGAATTTTTAAGTAGGTCATACAGTTTAAGCCGACATTAAAGTATGTCGCACAATTTGAGCTGGCATTAAAATATGTCATAGAAGCACTCAAAATCTCACAGCATAAATGAATGTATAAGAGAGTGGGTAAAATAAAAATCACTTGCATACGTATACTTCTGACCACCTCAGAAATGAAAGTAAACCAATGGTGGTGGTCACGCAAGCAGATTTTTTTACGTCCCCAGAGGAGCTTTCATGGGTCATTTCATCTTCAGACGTTCTCTGACCTGAGGTGCTCCAGTGGGACATGCTCCCCTCACGAGTATTCAGGGAGCACCAAAGTAAACCAAAGACAAGACACTAATTACATACTACTGATGGAACTGAGAAACGAAAAGTTAATTTGAAACAAGAGACTGGTTTACATACTGACGGACCTGAGAAACAAAGGTTTACCCTGAAACAAGAGACTGGTTTACATACTGACCCGGACCTGAGAAACAAAAGTTTACCCTAAAACAAGAGACTGTATTTCTCTACATACTGACGGGCCTGAGAAACAAAAGTTACCATGGAAACAAGAGACTGGATTTCTCTACATACTGACGGGCCTGAGAAACAAAAGTTACCATGGAAACAAGAGACTGGATTTCTCTACGTACTGACGGGTCTGAGAAACAAAAGTTACCTTGGAAACAAGAGACTGGATTTCTCTACGTACTGACGGGTCTGAGAAACAAAAGTTACCATGGAAACAAGAGACTGTATTTCTCTACATACTGACGGGCCTGAGAAACAAAAGTTACCATGGAAACAAGAGACTGTATTTCTCTACATATTGACGGGCCTGAGAAACAAAAGTTACCATGGAAACAAGAGACTGGATTTCTCTACGTACTGACGGGTCTGAGAAACAAAAGTTACCATGGAAACAAGAGACTGGATTTCTCTACGTACTGACGGGCCTGAGAAACAAAAGTTACCATGGAAACAAGAGACTGGATTTCTCTACGTACATGTGATGGAAGTGCGAGTTGGCGCACGAGACGAAAAGTCGCCTCCTCCACCGCGTGATACCACTGAGTCCGAATCCAGGGTGCTCCCCTGAAAATAAGTCACAGACATATACACGTCAGTAATACTTATAGTACTTAAGCTGTTAGAATCACAATTCATTTATTTCGTGACGAGGAGGCTGTAAAGAGCGTTAATCTTCGAGAACATAATACTTCTGATTATTGACACATACCCCTAACAACACCTAGAATGCCCCCCCCCCCCGACACACACACAAATTATCCTTACCACAAATAATATTGAATGTCTAGAAATAATATTCTAATAGTACAATATAATAAACAATATAATAATAGTACAATCTTAAACACAGATATATTACTTTCACTAATATAATTTTTTTTTTAAACAAAAACAACTCGGTCTAATTTATGGTCAGAATATTCATCCACAATGCAAAGAGCAAAACGATAAGTGGAGACAGATGAAAGGCCTCAAAGACAGTCCCACCTGGCGATGGTAACTACTCACTGTGCGAGAGGTCCCAGAACCACGACCGTGAAATTGGGTCCCCCGATGTACCCGTCCTTGCACGTTCTGGCCCTTCTGTAACCGTTCAACCGTGTCCTTGAGGTGCAGCTTATACGAGGTCATCCACCTGCAAGAGGTTTTGATTAGAGTGCAGTAGATACTGCACATATTGTATGTCTGTCCTGCGTTTGTGGTCAACTGGCAACACTTTCACTGATGTCTGTCCTTCTGCATTGCTAAACCACTCACTCAGCCATGCTTTTCCCTGCTCTCTTACAGTTTTAGACATTTACTGCTTATTCAGTCATTTTTTCTTTGCTAGTCTTATGGTTCTAGACAGTGACTGATTATTCACTCACGTTTATCTTGGTATCATGATTTAATCACTGGCCTCGATTTCATTTATGTCGTTCTTGCTAATGCATCGATTCTAGCCACTGGCTGCACATTCACTCACATCTTCCATGCTACCTCATATTTACTTGCTTATTCATTCAAATTTTTCTTACGATTTTAGTCGTTGGATGACACATTCATATGTTTATGATCTCACCTGTCTAGCCATTGGCTGCACATATTTTGCAGATCTTTCTTACGATTGTTCTCATCTACATTCCAGATATCCCACGAGTCCAGCTCTTTTTCCAACTGGCGGTGCATGTCTTGGAGGCCGATGGACTGCAGCATCGACAGCACCAAGGTCCTATAGAAAGTATAGCAAAGCTAAATGCTAGATTCTTGGCCTCGCAATGCGTTCCCTCTACTCTAAGAGGAACTGTGCACGAGCTGTTCACTGTATAGTCCTAGAGAGCTCTTCAATATCGCCAACCCGGCATTTAACTGACCTAATTTCAATATCGCCAACCCGGCATTTAACTGACCTAATTTCAATATCGCCAACCCGGCATTTAACTGACCTAATTTCAATATCGCCAACCCGGCATTTAACTGACCTAATTTCAATATCGCCAACCTGGCATTTAACCGAACTAATGTCATTATCACCAACCCGGCATTTAACTGACCTAATGTCATTATCGTCAACCCGGCATTTAACTGACCTAATTTCATTATCGGCAACCCAACATTTTAAAAAACTGACCTAATTTCATTACCGCTAACCCAACTTTTGACTGACCCAATTTAATTACCACCAAACCGACTTTTGACTGACCTAATTTCATTATCGCCATCCAGAAACTGTACTAGCATCTCCGTCACAAAGTCCTTGTCACAAATGCCCATCGCCTGCAGACCCTTCAGGGCCGCCATGATAAATGCCTTCTCCTCGGAGACGGAAGACGAGGGCGTATTGGCATGGTGGTTGAGAGCAGTTAGGAGCATGTTATGAGCAGCGTGACAGGTGGCCTCAGACAGGTACTCCTGCGCGTGGACACTGGCGATGGCCTCGGCAACGGCGGTCTTGTGGTCAAAAGATGCGAAGCGCAGCAGTTTCATCACCATGGTAACAAAGACATCACTCGTCCATGGCTTGGGCAAAGTCTAGAGCGGAGAAGGGAGGAAGAAAAATGGAGAACGGTGAAGAATGTTTCAGTGTTCACTCACTGCCCATGTCAATTGCTGGTGCTTAAGTGTGTGGATGTGGGTGGGTGGGGGCTTTAATGAAAAAGAAAGAATATATCTAGGTAAAGTCTAGACATCTAGATATTACATTTCTTTGTGTGAGTATGTGTGTGTGTGTGTGTGTGTGTGTGTGTGTGTGTGTGTGTGTGTGTGTGTGTGTGTGTGTGTGTGTGTATGTGTGTGTGTGTGTGTGTGTGTGTGTGTGTGTGTGTGTGTGTGTGTGTGTGATTAAAATTAATTTTCATAGGTGGATGTTCTCTTTCTCACAATCAGGCTGTTACTCATTACAGTCTTGTTGATTTTACAGACTGAATTCAATTTTCTGTATGAAACATTCTTCTTCTTATTATTATTATCATCGTCACCTTGATAACTGCTATTACTGTAGCAAAGAACAGATCTCAATGCAGTCTTAATAGCATCCTCTCATCTCTTAGCTACCACACACTCCTTAAGTTATTTGCCATATGCAGCTTGCATACAAAAAAAATTATTATCTTGAAGAATAAGAGTCAACCCAAAGTTAACGAGAGAGCAAAGAGCAAGCCAACAAACCGCATAGCCACCCGACATATGTGTACGTTGTGTGTGCATAACATTAAATAATTAGTGGTATGGTGAGTGTATAATATTACACACTACTGCTTGTATGCCTTGTGTGTGTGTACACGCGCGCATAACATAAAAAAACAATTAGTGTTGATATGGTGAGTGTATAATATTACACACTACTGCTTGTATGCCTTGTGTGTGTGCGTGCGCGCGCGCGTTACTTGAAGAACAGGTACTGTATGTTGTCTATACAGTGTATTATTAAACGAAAAAGAAGGTTTGCTGTATATTTAAAATTAAAGATAAGTATAGTGTAGACGTAATGAGTACAATAATGTTAAAGTGAAGTGTAGACGTGGTGATTGTAATGAGTATAATAATGTTAAAGTGAAGATTCTTTTGACTTGAGAGAATAACAAGCACAAGTGGTGACTTATGGGAATAACATTAAACATAAGTGATAGCATGTAATGTTTAGTGTATAACACTAACGATTATGTGAAAGACGAGTACAACCACACACAGCACCAGTGTGAGAAGACATTTTGTTCGCGTTTGTATTATACCACAGCCTTATTTTATGTTATCCAACTTAATTTTATTCTGACAGTTGATTTTATAATGTCACAAATTCGAATTCAAGAGATACCATACAAATACGAACAAATGACAAAAAGGCCCGCCATAGTAGAATTTTGTAATAGAAAATCCACCTATTAAAATAGCTTAAATTTGTGAAATCATAAAATGAATTGGTGATATAATAAAATCGTTAGTACAACAATAGAACTACAGAAGAGCTACATACAAAACCCCAATTTGTTTACTGACAATCTTTAAAGAAAAATTATATAGTATTTAGAGGCTTAAAGGCGAAATTTAACACTCACAAAAATGCAGAAATTAAAAGCAAAGCTCAAAAAAACAAAAGAGATCAATTTCAAAATGTATAATAAATTACCAAGAAATAAAAATAACATCAAATCCTGAAACATAAACAAAAGTGAATATGCTGCACTCCCCCCAAAATAAATATCTGGAAAAAATGTTTTAAAGAAAACAGAAATACTCATATTTTACTACAATACTGAATAGAAAACTGAAAATTTAAAAAGAAATACATGCTTAGAAAAATATCGAAGTCAGAAATTACTCATAACTTTCTAATAGGTCCAACTTACAGGCTGAACAGTGTTGTCGTCTCCTCTCTATATTAGATTAAAATGTTACATATAGTTAGATCAAATTAAGGTGATCAGAACTTGAATTTGTTACATATAGTTAGATCAAATTAAGGTGATCAGAACTTGAATTTGTTACATATAGTTAGATCAAATTAAGGTGATCAGAACTTGAATTTGTTACATATAGTTAGATCAAATTAAGGTGATCAGAACTTGAATTTGTTACATATAGTTAGATCATATTAAGGTGATCAGAACTTGAAATGTTACGTACAGTTAGATCAAATTAAGGTGATCAGAGTTGGAATCAAATTATAGTGAACAGAACTTGAAATTGTACGCATAATTAGAATCAAATTAAGGTGAACGGACCTTGAAATGTTGCGCACAGTTACAATCAAATTATGGTGAAAGAAACTTGAAATGTTGCACACAGAATCAAATTAAAGTGAATGGAACTTGCAATGTTGCATATTCAAATTAAGTTGGACGGAAATGTTGCTACCGTTAGATGCAAATTAAGATGAACGGAACTTGAGATGCTGCGCACAGTTAGATTCAAATTAAGGTGAACGGAACTTGAAATGTTGCGCACAGTTAGATTCAAATTAAGGTGAACGGAACTTGAAATGTTACGTACTGTTAGATACAACGTATAGTAAACGGAACGCTTAAATCTAACATAACAAATACTAAGAAAATCAATTCATAACAGCTAAAATTCATTTAAATGACTTAAAATCCAACATTGAAATTCTTAAGACTTAACAGTATGCGGCAGAGACGAAATAGTTTAAATCTTATTACATTCTTTACCAATGTAATAACACATTTTATACTATTGGGTGCCACACTGGACAGAAGACAGCAAATATTATTCACTTCAGATAAAATAAAAACAGCAGTTTTATTTCTTTGTTTTCAAATATTATCTTAAAACGTTCAGTCAGCATGATGATCGATGCAAGTCTACACGAGAGAGAGACCTGTGACCACTGTCAGCACTTCCTGGTGCCGAAGAGTGTCCGTGACCTCATATGACGCACAAGTACTGCACCACGTGAGACGAGATAACTATGGTTTAGATGGCAGAGTTGCGTGACTATCGTGGCTAAGGTAACCCGTAAACAACTAATACAGTCATCTCTCTGTTAGTAATAGATACCTTCGAATCAGAAATAACTGTGAGAATTTAAATCACTGCACAACAGTGGCAGCTCGGAAGGGGTTGTGTGTTTGGGCGGAGAGCTAGGGGAGACTTGTCCTGCAGCTGCGTTTGCATAGCAAGCACACTGGAATGAGTGTGTGGGATGTGTGTGTGTGTGTGTGTGTGTGTGTGTGTGTGTGTGTGTGTGTGTGTGTGTGTGTGTGTGTGTGTGTGTTTTGGGAAGGCTCAAAAACGCACATACAGCACTGTCAAGTATGGCCTAAGTGAAATGGAATCAATTAAGTGTCCATAAGAACGTTAAGGGAGACAAATCATTCTGCCCCAAATAGATGACACTACCTGTGCCAAGTTGAGATACAAACGGGGACAGCTAGATCCAATTCCAGGCCGTATGACATTGTCCACAAACAGTGCGATTACCACGAAGTGAGTCATTCACACAGAGTGCTATATATAATTAAGGAGAGGAGAGTTTTGCAAACATCATCTAAAATTGCCTTGATACTCAAGATGTACATTCAAAATTTTACTAGAAGACTCCTTCAGTATATCACCGCAGTTGACCAGTTAGTCCAAGCACTGACTAATTAGTTCAACCATTAAAATAATCTGTTTAAATATAAATTAAGAAAAACCTGCAAACTTATCAACAAAGTAGAAAAGGTACATAATATTATTAAAGTAAAACTTAGATATGGTAAGGCAAGAACGACGTGTATGAATAAAGAGAACAGATAATTTAATCAACCAGACTACATAGTGTTGACATACAACTAACCAACTCAGCAAATAAATGATAACCAGACTACATAGTGTTGACATACAACTAACCAACTCAGCAAATAAATGATAACCAGACTACATAGTGTTGACATACAACTAACCAACTCAGCAAATAAATGATAACCAGACTACATAGTGTTGACATACAACTAACCAACTCAGCAAATAAATAATAATATCCGCTATATACATACTTGTGGCGCCAACGCCTCCTAGTTAATGGTTATGATTATTATTATTTAATCATCCATAACTAATTACAAGCGATGAAAATCTTCATTTATGTTATTAATAATTCTCCAGCAGACACCCCTCGTCTCTCTCACTTGGAAGATATGCGAGTGCTGTCGACGTTTTCTTTCTTCCACCATATTAAAACAAACATTTACCATCACACAATATTTTCATAGGTGGAAAACTTCTACTAAAGGATAAGATAAATCCATCTTTAATCTATATTTAGCGAGTCCCCTCCACCCACTTTCTTCTCCAACATAAAGTTATGTGTAAGAAGATATTTACTCTCAACTCCACTGTTTACTCCAACTCTGACACTTATAAAAATACCGTCATAAGGGGTGGCCAAGGTCGGGTATCTTCAACAATTTAACAATTTATATAACAATTAAGTTTAGAAATAGGGATAGGAAAATTTACTCCGCCACAGTACTGTAGCAAAATATAATAACCATGTACATCCTGAAATATAAAGCACAATAGTAAGGTATGTTTACTTGAATTTAAAGCACAATTGTAAGGTATATTTACTTGAATTTAAAGCACAATTGTAAGGTATGTTTACTTGAATTTAAAGCGCAATTGTAAGGTATGTTTACGTGAATTTAAAGCACAATTGTAAGGTATGTTTACGTGAATTTAAAGCATAAATGTAAGGTATGTTTGCTTGATTAATGTTCGGTTGTTGTTTTTGTGTGTGTCTGTATCAGGTGCATATTTGTTAATGTTAGTGTGTTTGCATTATGTCTGTTAGTGCGTGTTTGTATTTATTTGTGAGTTCAGTTATTGAACTTATTTGTTGTGTTAGTGTTTGTATTAATATCAGTGTTGTTATATATTCATGTATATGAAGAGTACTGATTTGTGTGCATTGCTTGTCAATTTTTATTTATTATATTTCATTTCAAAATGTAATATATGTATTTTCCAGAATACTCTTCACATGTGTTATTATTATTCTTGCAATTTCATGATGTAGTTTTATCTATAATTAAATTGTAAGTATTGGATAAAGATTAGCACATATCTACGGTAGAAATTCTGAGAGTGAGAAAAAACAAAACCAAAATAAGAAAGGAAGGAAACACAATATTCATTCAAAAGGAAACAAATTCAACAGAATTTAAACTTAAAAGATAACATATATAAATATATAAACTGAAATAAACAGATAAAATAGAAATAATTCATCGAAAAAAATCTGAAATAAAGAAATTAAACCAAGTAAAACAGAAAGATAAAATAGAAAAGCAAACCAGAAAGAGAGATAAACAAAAAGTGTGTAGCAGAATTTAGCGCTACTAAAACCACACAATAACAGCAAACAACACAAAGTAGTTGAACTCACCCCGGTTTCAAACTTAAAACCAAAGAGAGAATTAAATATAAATATTATAAAAATGTTCTGCACTTGTATATTTTATTAAACTGCTTACGACCATATTTATTTAAAGGCTCCGTCTAATAAATGAATCAGTGAGAAAGAAATATTTTCACCATCTTCAGCAAAACAGCAACAAAATAGAACAAACAATAAAAATCATCATCATCAATAATAACAATAAGTATATTTTCATTTTTAAAATCACACTTCACCCATCAGAACAACTAACAATAAGATTAATACTAAGACTTCTACAGTTATTGCCTGATTTTGAAAAACTCTCTGAAAAAGTAAACCAACAATAAGAATACTTCTTAGAATAATGCTATAGTTCCTATGGAGATTTTCTTTGAAACACGGGCAGACACAAAAATATGCTTATGAGTTAATGAATGCATGAGTTAATGAATTTATGAGTTAATGAATGCATGAGTTAATGAATTTATGAGTTAATGAATGCATGCCCATTACTAAATGAAAAGGAAAGGAAGGGAAAGGACAAGAAAAGGAAAGAAGGCTTGAAGGAAGAAAGGCGACAATGCAACAAAATGCTGGCCATCTACTAATTAAAACTCCCGCATGTTTGATTATGTCATATTGCTATTGAAAATTCGAGCAAATGACCTTGACCGTCGGAGTTTTTTTTAATGAGTAATCTGAACGTGACAATGCAACTTAAAGCTGGCCTGGTTTAAAAAAAAAACAAAAAACCCCCAAACAACTCCCACGTCGTTGAACGTCAAGGACTATATATAGTTATAGGCTGGTAATTTAAAATAAATCATAAGTAATTCTAAAGATAGTTTATAGGCTGGTAATTTAAAATAAATCATAAGTAATTCTAAAGATAGTTTATAGGCTGGTAATTTAAAATAAATCATAAGTAATTCTAAAGATAGTTTATAGGCTGGTAATTTAAAATAAATCATAAGTAATTCTAAAGATAGTTTATAGGCTGGTAAGTTTAAATAAAAAATTATAGATTTTTGTACATAAAACAATCAAAGCAAAGAACACAAAAGAACTCCTGAACTTAATTTCCAATGCAAAAAAACACGTACACATAAAAAAAAACTCCTGAACATAATTTCCAATGCAAAAGAAATAGTACACACAAAAAAACTCCTGAACTTAATTTCCAATGTGAAAAAACACGTAGGCCTACGTACAAACACACTGATTCAAACACCACTCACCGTAGCATTACAGTTGGGAAAATATTTGTCAAACCATTCTGTTCCAATAAACTGTGAAATAAAGGCTGGTAGTGGTGTCGGTGGTGGTGGCGGAGTTGGAGATCGCGGTGGGGTTGGAATTTTGGCTGGACGGGGCCTGCTGATGAATTTCTGGATCGGTTTGAGTGGCTGTTGAACCTCGCGCTGAGAAGGTAGTCTTTCGAGAGGGGCGACAGGTATAGGTATGGCTGGGAGTGAGTCTTTCTCTTCTACTGCAAGCAACTGAAGTTGAGTGGAAGAAAATGAAAATGATAAGGCCTCTCTATTAACCAATTTTCAGGAGAGAAAATAAAATATGAAGACAAAAAGTTAACGGTAATTTTATTATATTCCGCTCTGTGTCCCTTTCTAGGATAACATTAATTTAAAAATCTGTTTACTCCATTCTAGGATAAGAGTAAAATAATTTGCTTACCCCAATCTAGATAGCTTTAGTAAATAACATGTCAAACCCGTTGGATAACATTAATAACTAATCTGTGTAGCCCGTGCAAGGATAACTTTAATAAATAATAATGTGTATACCCCGATCTAGGATAAATAATAAATAATACACGATAACATTAATACATAATCCCTCTACCTGCTAGGATAACATTAATAAATAATCTCTCTACCTGCTAGGATAACATTAATAAATAATCTCTCTACCGGCTAGGATAACATTAATAAATAATCTCTCTACCGGCTAGGATAACATTAATAAATAATCTCTCTACCTGCTAGGATAACATTAATAAATAATCTCTCTACCGGCTAGGATAACATTAATAAATAATCTCTCTACCTGCTAGGATAGCATTAATAAATAATCTCTCTACCTGCTAGGATAACATTAATAATAATCTCTCTACCTGCTAGGATAACTTAATAAATAATCTCTCTACCTGCTAGGATAATAAATAATCTGGCTAACCCGATTAGGATCGTGTGGAGAAGTAAATTTGCTTATTCCTATTTCTAAATTAATTGTTATATAAATTGTTAAAATGTCGAAGTGACCCGACCTTCGGCACTCGTAATGATGATATTTTTGTAAGTGTCAGAGTTAGAGTAAACAACTCGAGTTGAAAATAAGCTAGAAATTGCTGATGCAGTCCAAACCAGTTCCGTCTGGATGTGTAGTGTTATTACCTAATGGTTAAGATTTACAAGAACGAGACCAGTGAATGGGCTGAGATAAAAATTTTACCTGTTGTAGAGAATTCTATTGCCTAATCACTTTGAATTTGCAGTGGCAAGAAGTCCTGTCATGAAAGGCAGCCATTAGCTTAATGGTGAGTTAACTGACTGATTGAGAAAGAATGGACTTTAAAATATTTCATACATTTTTGCTTTTGATATGTTATACTAGTGTTTTACTTAGAGATATGTGAGTAGACTATTATTTCTACAAATGTTTGAACTGAGATGCTTATATGTAGCATGCTAAACACTTGATATTGTTTCTAGTGAACCTGCTCATAAAACTAGTGTGCTGCATTTATTATGGTGTATGCGTGTATTGGGCTAATAAATACTGTTATAGGAAACTGTAAAGAGAGACTTAAATGTAAGAAAGAATGGAGTTAAAAAGGAATAAACTGGAAACCTAGCATTTTTTCACTGATTATATTTTACAGGAAAAAAGCAGCCTTTCCTTTCCTTTCCTTGAATCTCCTGGTTTACCTATTATAAACCACTATGACTATGGTAGACACAAGAAGTATCCACCGCACTCCAATGATGTATGGTGGCAAAGTATGCTTACTACATCGAGCAATTTCTGGTACAAGGAAGTTACTGGAATTTGCTACAACTGTTTCTGCCTGAGGGAACTAATATAGTGAAGCACCAAATGGCCTCGTCAGAAGAGCAGTTAGTCAGTGTTCTATGACCTGAGAAAAGAAACATTTGGAAGTGACAGTATAACATGAACAATAAACTTGTGATTTTGTTACAAAAATCGGGTGAAAAAAACTATTGCGGCTTTGCCTAGACAAGGTTAATAAAAACTATTTTCGTTTATCTCTAATAACTCCATTTGTGTCATCTGATAAAACTATCCTGTGATTTGTATTGACACTAATCTGTTGAATTTATTTAAGGTTATAAGACTGTATAGATATTATTTGAGCTTTCTTACCCACCCAAACACCTCCTCCCAAACCCCACTTTGAGAATCATTCATACCTTGGGTGATGGTGGTTTTTCTAAAATGCTCTTGAACTTTGACATGAGACCAGACTGTTCACCTTCCTTTGACTCAAACAACTCGTCATCGTCATCGTCATCATCATCATCTTTTTTCTTTGTAATTTTCTTCTTAGTCTTGTCCCGGACTGGAGTTGTGTAAGAGATGACATCAACAGGGGCAACAGCTGACGACTGATCTGTTTGGGCCACACCTTAGATACACAAATGTTGACGAATTCGTCATCCTTAGATATACAAATTTATTCATGAAATACAAATGCCGACATATTCATCACGCCTAAGAAATGCAAACTGGGGACAAATTGGTCACGCCTTACAAATATAAGTGTTAAACTGGTCACGCCTTACAAATACAAGTGTTAAACTGGTCACGCCTTACAAATATTAATGTTGCAATTTGTCACGCCTTAGAACTATAAATGGTGATGAAATCGCCGCGCTTAGATAAGCAAATTGGTGACGAATTGGTCACGATTAAGAATACAGAAATGCTGATGAACTAGTCATGCCTAATAAATGTTAATGTTGACGAATTTATAATACTTCAGAAATACAAATTCCGGCATATTTGTAACGCTTAGATATGCAAATAATGAAGAAAATCCACCATGCTTTAGAAACACAAATGTGAACGAATTAGTCATGCTGACGAATAATAATAATAATAATGAAACGTGGGAGAAAACAACGAAACACAGGCATTAGCAAATACTTGGAGCCAAAAACCTCTCCATGGTGAAACATCGACAAAACAATCAACATACAGATGGTTGAAAGACATAGGTTCGAAAGCAGAAACAGAAGCACTCATAACAGCTCCACAAGATCAAGTACTAAACACGAAATCACACAAAACAAAAAAATCATGAAAATCTTAAATGATTCCAAATGCAGACTGCAAAAACATGGATGAAACAACAGAACACATACTATCTGGATGTGAGTTTCCGGATGGAATAGAATACACCAAAAGACACAACGAAGTGGCAAAAATCATATAGAGAAACCTATGTGAAAACTAGAGTAAAACCTCAGAAAGAGCATGGATGCACCAACCGGAAGCAGTCACCGAAACAGAAGTAGTCAAAAGATTGTGGGATTTCGAGATAAGAACAGATCGAGTGATTCCTGAGCGAAGATAAGACACTGTGGTTCTCAATAAGTCTAACAGAATAGAAAAGTCATTGATGTCGCTGTTCCAAGTGATAGAAACATAAAACTATAAAATAAAAAAATAAAGAGAGAGAGAGAGTGAGCGAGAGAGAGAGAAATATTATAAAAATACCAGAATCTCAGATTAGAAATCTAGAGACTTTGGATTGTAAAAGCAGAAGTGATACCTAATAGGAGCCTTGGGAAACATAACATCTGAGTTTGAAGGCTATGTCAGCAAAATACATGGAAACCACAGACTCGCCCCACTACTAAAAGCAGCGCTCCTATTTACTGGTCTCAACTGTCTATCAGTTCCTAACAAAAAATGGCTTATCACTGTACGAATAAGTAATGACAAAAACTATACCAAAGAAATATCATCATCTGTTAATTGCATTAAGACCTGCGCCCCATTGTGTTAATAAAACAACAATCTCTACCTGTACCATTATAAAATGTTTAAAATAAATCATTTCCAATTAAGATAATGATGACGACTTCTGTGTGTACTACTGGAATACGTTCAAAATAAACGATTTTCTAAAAGGTTATTGGTGACGATCTCTGTGTATTATGAGAATGCCTTAAAATAACCATTTCTTAGAAGTATACTGTTGAGCGAAAATGTCTGTTCTATCAGAGTGCGTTCAACTGAGTGAAGATCTCCGAGTTAGAATGCATTCAAAATAAATGTCTCCCTCTAAAGAGTAATGGTAGTGGTCACCTATATGTTGTTATAAACAAAATGCATTAAAACTAAAACAAATTAAGAACTCATCGAAGCAAAACAAAATAACACAGACACGCGCGCACACACACACGCGAGGAAAAAAAAATGAAGAATAAAGGACAGGCAAAGAAAACTGAAGGAACAATTGTGGTGGTGTGCGGAGAACAGTGTAAAAAAATATTTCTGGATGCCCTGCCATTTTAACCCTTTTTACGTCATTCAAGTGCATTCCTAGCACAAAAAAAGAAACTTAATCCATCCACCCCCATCCCTCATGAAAAAAAATTAGGTTTACAGACCCTGAGAAGGATAGCGTAAGCAGCAAGACAAATACAAACACATTAATCTTAACTGATATCTGCATGTAAACTTAAAGACCAAAAATAATCCGTGGATCGATGAAAAAAAATAGGTTTAGAAAAATAAAGGTATCTGAAATTCGGCAATATGTTTAGCTGGAACTGGATCTCGGTCAATTCTTCGGATTTTCACGATTTCCTACAAATGACCAAAAAACCGGCAACCAAGAATTTAACACAAAAACCGGCAACCAAGAATTTAACACAAAAACCGGCAACAAAGAATTTAACACAAAAACCGGCAACCAAGAATTTAACACAAAAACCGGCAACCAAGAATTTAACACAAAAACCGGCAACCAAGAATTTAACACAAAAACCGGCAACCAAGAATTTAACACAAAAACCGGCAACCAAGAATTTAACACAAAAACCGGCAACCAAGAATTTAACACAAAAACCGGCAACAAAGAATTTAACACAGAACGCCGCTTAAACTGCCATCTTAACACAAAATGTGAAAGTGTAGTTTTGCGCGGTGCAAGTTTCATCAACAAAATTTAAGATTGTAAGTTCGGTGAACAGTGAACAAAACGTTATTTTAATACGGAATAACAGTTTCCGGGAGTGGGGGGGGGGGGCAGGATGGGGAAACAACACAGCACAAAACAAAACTGTTGAATCGATGTATCACAAATTGTATCATTCAATGTAAAGTTTTATAAGACGGAAAATCGTTTAAAACTGTAAGTAAATAACACGAATATCTTTATGTATTTATTGTCTGTGTCACCTGGAAATGTTAACTCGAGTCAATAGCTCCAACAGTCATACAAACATTTACAAATAAATTTACTGACAACAAACTAACAAACAACTTATGTACATTGACACAATACAAATAAATTTACTGACAACAAACTAACAAATAACTTATGTACATTGACACAATACAAATGGAAATTCTCTTCTTACACAGAACAAACCATTTTACCAACAAATGTCATAAACCAACCAATTAACAAACAGGTATATAAAGAAACTTACGCAATATGCAAACAAAATAACCAACAAAGAAACAATATATTCAAAATACACAAAACAATAACCTACAAACAAACCTCTTGATGTTGGCATGGATCTGATGGCTAGCTCTGTATCGGTCAAGGTTCTGTCACCTTCCGACATAGTTGCATCCCTTTGAACCATCTCTTGCTCGGAGTCAGCAGGTACAAGCGACTCTTCTGCATCCTCTCCGAAATCCAGCTCTAGCTCTCGTTTGGACAGGTCAAAGGATTCCTCTCGGTCTGCGAACGTCACTGTTCGTGTCGGCATGGACGGTTCTCGGGTCTGTGGAAAAACATTGGGTTAAATGAATAGTCAAGTCTGCTCTTGATGATGACCGAGATTTCAAAGAATGAAGAATGCCAATGTGAGCAAAAAAACACAGCAAAATTGCTTATCACGCAAAACAAACAAATCCAAAATCCACCACCAAACGTATACAAACCATTCTTAGTGCTCTGATTTCTGAGAGCTGCTTGGCGGTGAGTTCAGGAGGACGGTAGGGTTTTGATTTGGCTGGATCAACAGGTGGAGCGGGTGGGGGGTAGAGAATCTTGATCAGCACTGAGTTCGGTACGAAACCTACAGGACAGATGGTCGAGCTGGAGCTGCCTGGAGTTCGTTTCCTTTGCAATTCTTGGACAAAGTTTCGCGGGGCGGTCTCCGGTCGGTACTTCTCCTCTGAAAAATCAACACAGCATCAAGTCCATATGAGAAGACAGGGGTGGCTTCGACGGTACGAAAATAATTAACATTTTTTTTCAGTGAGGACAATTGAGCAGGTAAGATTCGCACGCGCCAAGTTAGTGGATAGTAAAATAATGGTTTGCACTAGTCCTTATGCAGGGGCATACCTAAAGCATTTGGCACCTGGGACGGATATTTTGCACTTTTGACAACCCCTCCCCTCCCACATACATAGGGGAAAATAAACTGTTTGGCTGTCACCTGGGACGGACTGCACACTTTGCACCTCTTTTAGTGTGCCCCAGGGCACAAGGTCAAGGTACATAACAAAATTCACATGTATATTATATAATATAATTGCTGACAGCAGTCTTATTCAAGTAACTGAAAAAGCACGTGTGTCTAATTTATGTCAAAACTTTGATGTTATAATATTTAACTAATTGAAAATGTACATATAGGTAATTTATGTCAGAATTGATGCTATAATATTTAACTCACTGAAAATGTATATATATGAAATTTGTGTCAAAACTGACGCTATAATACTTAGGTCATGTAAAGCCTTTGTTACATTCAGAACACATAGAGACCATAACTAAGTTTACCACGTTGACTGTTTATTTAAGCAAAATAAAATAAAAAATTCTCAAATATAAACTAGTAGGCTATAAATGTTAACAACAGACCTTTTTCTGACTTATTTAGCAGAAATGTTTAATGCAGCTCTAATATTTTTATATTTAATAGAAAGGTAGTAAAGATACATAAGTGGTGACAGTTGAATGAATATGTTTTCATTTAAGATTGAGATCCATGCAAATCGATTTGTCACACATGTCAACTGCGGAAAACCCGATTACTATAGGACTGACAAAAAAAATGAAGCAGAACTCAAGCTCTTTATTTTTTACACCTATATATCATTACTGATTTTGATATTTTATTCAAATGAAGATAAAAGTGTTTGCAAAACAAAGCAAAACAAAACAATTGAATATAACCGTAGTCTTAAAAATTAATAAATGTCACTTTTTGTTACTCTATGGAATGTCACTGATCAATATACTTTTGAGCGTTTCAGTAGCCAGTAATATACATTTAATCATGTATGTGTTGAAGTCTGCTTCTGCTCTTTTTTTTTCAATCCACAAGCTGTGTGTCATATCAGTCAAGATTCTTTCTTTTCAATCTGCAAGCCATGTGTCATATCAATCAAGACTTCTCAATCTACAAACTGTGTCATATCAATTAAGACTTCTCAATCTACAAACTGTCATATTAATCAAGACTTCTCAATCTACAAACTGTGTCATATCAATTAAGACTTCTCAATCTACAAACTGTGTCATATCAATTAAAACTTCTCAATCTACAAACTGTCATATTAATCAAGACTTCTCAATCTACAAACTGTCACATTAATCAAGACTTCTCAATCTACAAACTGTCATATTAATCAAGACTTCTCAATCTACAAACTGTGTCATATCAATTAAGACTTCTCAATCTACAAACTGTGTCATATCAATTAAGATTTCTCAATCTACAAACTGTCATATTAATCAAGAACCTTTCTTCTCAGTCCAAAAGCCATGTATCATATCAATCAACTCATTCTTTTCAAGAGTGCTTCTATCAGTTAATGATAAAAATAGAGAGAGAGAATCAGAAAGTGCAGTTTGCATTGCTTATCAAAGTTTTACCTCTGCTATCTTATGATAGCTCTGATTTTTCTTAACATTTACTCTCTTGAGCTCTGACTGGTTAAACAAATCAATTCATTATAATTTTTGTGCCACCATTTTTGCATGCACTGAGATTGAGTTTTGAGTGATTTTATTTTTACAAAATAGCCTGGAAATGTCTGAAAAGTGCCACTTTAGCAAAAAGGTGGCTGTCATTAGATGACTACAAAGACTGGATATCAGAACATCCAACTCTCCGAACCATGGCTACTTGCACAGTGTGTGTGTAGGATCAAACATGGGTGAAGCTGCATTGAAAAGCCACAAGTCGTATTTTCAGAAACAACAGCAAATTAGCCACTGATCACTGATCAGATGCTCAGAAAAAATATGTAAATGAGCATGGTGTGTGTGTGTGTGTGTGTGTGTGTGTGTGTGTGTGTGTGTGTGTGTGTGTGTGTTGTGTTGTGTGTGTGTGTGTGTGTGTGTGTGTGTGTGTGTCTGTATATGCATATGCAAAAAGGGAGAGAAACATTGATTCAATATGCATGTCACATCCTGCTTAACACTTATGTAACAGTTTCTTTGAATTTCTCGTCTTATCTGCTGGCAAATACTTTAGAAAAAGATTGACAGTTTCTTCAGAAAATTTGGAAAGATGTGCTACTTTGCTGTAAATCTCACAGCCAACACTCATCAACACTATTAGCATTTTACAAACAAAAAAAAAAAAGATTTGGGATAATGAGTCGAAAAGCTACATCCTGTTTCTCTAAGGCAGTGTAAAAAAAAATCATCCAGGGATTTTTATAAGAAAAAGTAAAAAGAAGATAAAAAGAAACACTTCATCTTCAGTAGAAAAAATTAAAAAAAGATAAAAAGAAACAGTGCATCTTCAGTAGTAAAATAGAAATTATTTTTTTTCTTCTACTTTCTGTCTTTTTCTTATAGAAATGTGTTCAGTGTAGTCCAATGGTCTATTCAGATAATTTGTAAGGTAGAGTTTTCTACAGTAAAAACAAAAATAAAAAATACTATAAGTTTTTTCAAGAGCTAGTTGAACTGTCATAGCTCTTTGACCAATTAAAAAAAGCATAGCAAATATAACAGAGTTAATAATGCTATGAATAAAACTACACACACATATACATCAATAGGTTTAATCATGTTTAATATACACATATAGGGTTACTGTTTGGCATACATCGATAAACTTACTCATGTTTAATATACAAAGGGATTATTCATGTTTAGCATACATCAATAGACTCACTCATGCCATTTTCATGTGCTTTAAAACTGTATTGTCCTGATGAAGGCACTTCTTTGTGTTTTATTGTTTGTTTACTGTGTATCAATAAAGAATGTTGAATGTTTCATAAGCTCTACATTTATATGTTTCTACAAGAATATAAAAATACAATTAAAATTAGTTGTATCTAAAATAAAACAACAAAGCCATATTAACAGCCTACCTGTTTCTTCTGGTTGCAAAAATTCATTTTTTGCGGAATCCACCAGAAAAGGGTCATCTGGTGGCAGCTGAAGAAAGACATGCAAAATTATTACTGGGGAATGTTTTCAACTTTTAATAATGCATGGAAATGCCCTCATTTGCTTGCATATTATAAATGCAATAAGGGGTACTACAAGTATTTAACATCAAGATTATCTGCAATTAAAGGATTCAGCTTAAAAGATTTAAGCATTGTCTTTCTAATTATCCTAATCAAGTAACATTTTTTGCATTTGTTATTCACAAAAAAATCCTGTATCCAAGTGAAATATACATTTGATATTATATCAGTAATTAACAATATACCTATGGCATTATGTTATCCAAATAAAATATACATATAATACAGTATTAATAATTAACAATAAATCTATGGCATTTATATTGCCTAAATAAGAATTTAGCTCAATATTTAACCATGGCATATTAAATACTTATGAAATTATCTACATAATTATCAAACCATGAACTCTGTTCATCTGAGAAGGTAGATGGAAAGATGTGTCAACCTGGTCATTGGGTACATTAGTATTGGAGGTACACTTTTCAACAATGACAGATTGGCTTAAGATTCAAAATTAATGAAAAAGTAAGTAGACAGTAATTATCTCAAACAAATACACTTTTTCATTTTCCTTTGCTATTTTTACAAGTTCATTTAGTAGATATAATAGCTGACTAATGTACTTTTTTCATAATGAGATAATCTTGACTCGTCTGACTTGTCTACTTTTACCAGTAAGATATGTTTTTGTTTCATGGAATCCAAACCTTCTTATAACATGATATTCCAAGACAGACAATTTTATTTTTTATAGTCTTTCCTTTTAGGATACTTTCTGATGTGTATCCTTATCATTTATAGGACCTCATAGTGTTATATTTTTCCCCCTTTTTTCTAAAGTATCATACTTTATTCATCAATCATTGGCATATATATAAAGCAATATTTTAATGCCAAAATTTCCACAAATTGCATAATAAATGAGATAATGTGCCATTTCATTTGTTTGGTTTTCTTTAGCATATGCAATATCTTTTTACAGACTCTATGATAAAAGCAGTGTTTAGTAAAATAATGACTTCTGCTAAATACTCACTTGAATTTTTTCCTTGTTGTAAAACAATTTCATGTAGTTACGTAATGCCTCTTTCTGTATACGTCTTGTTGACTTTGATTTACGTACTGCTGACTTGAGGCCATTTTTAATCAACTGCAGTTCATTTTCTCGTATCTCAATTTCCTTATAAGCCTAGACATAAAAGCATATACTTGTATTTCTTTCTGACAGTTTACAGAGTTAAGGTGTTTTATTGCTTTTGCTACAATAATAGAGGGATTATGAAATATCTTGCAGAGAAATAAGAATGTTTTCTTGTAACCTGAACATGTTTAAATATGCATTGGATTTTTAATTGTCACAAAAAGTAGCGCTGATTCTCAGAAAGGTGGCTCATTATTCTGGTCATAATATTTGTATGTTTTTTCTCCTTTGCATCAGATTTAAGTAATAAATCTATTGAAATAAGTTAAGAAATAAATTAAGTAATATTAAAATATTTCTACTAAGTAATAAATTTATTGCAATAAATTAAAAAGAAATCTCACCATGGTCAACAGGTCAATTTGAAAGATTGTATACTTTGCAATTTAATTTTCACTGACAAGTTATGTTTATTTACCTTAAAATTTAGGTGGAATATATATTATTGGACAATATTAAAATTTAGTTTTAGAAGCCCAGTGAGAATAGTACTGTTTATTGCAACATTAAATTTCCTTTAAAAGCTAAAGATAAACTATTGATTTTTCTTTATAAAATAATAATTATACTTTAAATTAAATAGTATTTGATGTATCATCTCTTTAATTTACCATGGTAGTTTAGTACTGTGGTAAATTAAAGGGACATAAATACTCCATCACTATAAAGTGAGGTTTACAGATATTAAAACAGAACATGGAGATGATAATAAATAAAATGTCTAAAAATATATTAAAAAGTGTAATGAAAAGACCTTTCTTACCTTTTCTCTTATTTTTTTCTCATTCATCATCTCATCTGCCTCTTCTGATGACAGTTCGTCTTCTAAGTGAGTTTCCCTGCAGTTCAAAAAGATGTATGTCATGCAAAGGAAAAGATATATATATATATATATATATCGTGCAATTCAAAGAGATATATGAAATGTTACAGAACAAACAGCTATCCTGCAGTTAAAAGAGATATATGAATGTTACAGAACAAAAAGCTATCCTGCAGTTTAAAGAGATATATGAAATGTTACAGAACAAACAGCTATCCTGCAGTTTAAAGAGATATATGAAATGTTACAGAACAAACAGCTATCCTGCAGTTTAAAGAGATATATGAGATGTTAAGAAACAAATAGCTACCCTGAAGTTCATGAAGACATGAAATGATACAGCAAAGTAGAAAGAAGCAATTATCTATCCTGTAGGTTAAATGAGATAACTGTCATGATGCATTTTGATAAAAGGAAACAAACGCAAACCCTAAGTTCAATGAAATATTTGTCATGATGCAAATTAACTTAAAGGAAACAAACACAAACCCAGCAGTTCAATGATATATATATATATATATATATGTGTGTGGTGTGTGTGTGTGTGTGTGTGTGTGTGTGTGTGTGTGTGTGTGTGTGTGTGTGTGTGTGTGTGTGTGTGTGTGTGTTCAATGACATGTCTATCATGATACAACTTGACAAAACAAAACCCACTCTTACAGTTCGATGACATTTCTGCCATGATAAAAGTGCAGCTGTGGTGAGTAACTAACCATAGAATGCCTTATAGAAGACTGCAGACAAATAGGAAGGATAAGAAAGAAGATCACTGACAGGAAATTTAACAGAAATGACGTACCAACAACGTCAGGAATATTAAACCATCAAAGTGACAATGGCATCAGTGCATGAGCAGGCTGAATAGGATGGTAGTGAGATCCACTATATCAACTATTATAAATATAAAGTTTCTAAATTAATATCCACTGTGAAATATCTGGGTGTTTGAAGACACCAACATAAAATAGATGACTAGTGTGTGAAGTTAGCTGATTGGATCACTGCCCCACACTGACAGTCAAAGGATTGACAAAGTCTAAGGACTAGCCACCTAAAGTAATGATTCGGATGACCACCTAAATATCAAACTATAAGCAATTAAAATAAAATAACACAGACAAATTTATAAACAAAATCACCCATTCAACAACCATATGAACCTCATCAAAATCCAACAGCTAAAAGCAATAAGTATATAAAAAATAAAATAAGAAAAACAAACAAATAGCATTATACACAAGACAGAACAAACAGCATAGTCCCTAACCAAACACCCCTCATAACCAGTCCCCACCCCCAAACCCCAGTGTGAAATTGGCTTAGGCCGGAAGTGCTCCCCATAAATTAAGTAAAGACTTCTGATTTACTTGAAGGATGCATGAGCTCCTTTGAGACGCTTGATGTCAGTCTTCTCCATGACGTTGAGAGCATTTTCATCATAGGGTAGGGGTTCCTCTACCTTCGGGGAGATAAACTTCATTGACACCATTTTAAGCAGGTATGCTTTGGGGAGGTCTGTGCAGATGAAAAAGAGAGATACTCTGGAAATTTTGTGTTACAATGTACTGTTTGTGAGATATTGTGAAAAGTGAATAATTATATGTGCCAATGTATTTGCATGATATATCATTTGTGTGACAATGTGATATTTGCATGATATATCATTTGTGTGACCATGTGATATTTGCATGATATATCGTTTGTGTGACCATGTGATATTTGCATGATATATCGTTTGTGTGACCATGTGATATTTGCATGATATATCATTTGTGTGACAATGTGATATTTGCATGATATATCATTTGTGTGACAATGTGATATTTGGCTGATAATGTACCAATTGGGTGATGCTGAAACATATGAGTCTATATGTGTGAAGCTGTTAATATTTGTGCAACAATACATTTGTGAACACTGTACCATTTGAAAAATATCTAGTTTTATTTGCATTACTTACTGATAGTAAATATATCATTTAGTGCAATTGTTCAATGCAAGCTTTAAAACATATAATGTATTAGAAAAAACCCACAAACCAACCCATAAAAACAAACCAATCTTAAGAGTTCACTTCTAATAAGAATGATAAACACATAGCAATACTTTTACTAAATTTAAAACTGACAATCTCAAACACTGGATATCAAACTGCAAGAGCAAAAGGGAACAAGACTTCTTTTGTTCAACTCAATGAATGCAATGACTACAAAATCAGATTTCTTCCATTCAACTCAGTGAACATGATGACTACTAAATACATTTATAGACTTCCATTCAACTCAGTGAACATTAGAAATACTATAATAAAGGATATTTCTACTAACTACATGTAGAAAATATAACACAAGAAAAAGTATTTGTGATTCCACAATGAATAAAGGGAAATAACTCAGTTTTTTGTGGAAATCTTTGTGATATAAGCTGTAAGTATATACAGTTATGTGGCATAAAATGGGGTTAATCTGAGACAAAGCAATATTTGTTCTAGAGGTCGCTTTGCTGCTATCAGCAGGCAATACACTCAGAGAAGTGCAGTTAGTAATAAGATGGCAATTTTAACTTTCCCAAAATGGCAACATGAAAAGCAAGTCTGAATTAAGATTTGTAAAAAAAATTTTAACACCCCATAAAATGCATATACAGCTGACCCTCACTTAGCAAGCTTAAATGGTTCCACACTCACTCATCAAGTCTGCTGTTAATAAAATTTGTGTTCATTATTAGAAATTGAAGTCTTTGTGGAAGATAACACCTTAACTGAAATTTCATTAATTAACTGAACTGTTATTTAAATGAGAGTTTAATGTAGCAAATATATGCCAATGTTTATATTTCAAAAAGTCTCAATAGTTTGAGGTGAAATGGGACTGAGGCCCTTGCAAACTATCAAAAACTCTGACAATATTATGGAGTTTCTCCTTTGTCCAACAATTTTGCCAAGAAGATGTACTCTCTTTTGCTTTGCACTCATTTTTGTTGTTATCTATTATAAAACTTAAAGCCTAATTATATTAAAAAGAAAAAAAACTTGATGCATGTAGAAAACAGCTCTGACAAACAAAAATAAATGCATGAAAACCACAAACACACACAATGACTCATAAACTCTTTTCAATGGGCCATTTGACTTCACTGAATGGCCACACTTACATCTGTTCCAGGGAATTTGGAAAAGATGCTGGCCAATGCCCACCAGCAAATCACCACGAGAGCTGCAGAAACAAATACTGTTTGGGACTGCACTCAGCTGCAGAATTCTGTTGAGTAAACAAATAATAACTTTGAACCATACGTACCATGTACTGAAGGGAATATAAATAATAGAACCAATATATGGTGTGCTAAAGGGAATATAAATAAGAGAACCAATATATGGTGTGCTAAAGGGAATATAAATAAGAGAACCAATATATGGTGTGCTAAAGGGAATATAAATAACACAACCATATATAATGTGTGCTAAAGGGAATTTAAAAATTTAGAACCATTTACAGTATGCTGAAGGGAATGTAAATAAAGAAGAAAGAAATATTTTTAAAAAGATAACAGCAAAACAGATGGAAGCAGTGCATAGTGCAGGCATTTTATTAATACAAAAATTATATTTTATTACTTTTGTTGTAGATTAATACAATAATTATATTGTATTACTTTTGTTGTAGATTAATACAATAATTATATTGTATTACTTTTGTTGTAGATTAATACAAAAATTATATTTTATTACTTTTGTTGCATGCATTTTGTTAATACAACAATTATATTTTATTACTTTCAATGCAGGCATTAAGTATTGACATATATAAAATTATATGTATTAAACTTGTGCTTTGATTCTTAATTAAAATATTTTAAATGTGGTTACAATTTAACTGCAGTTTACAATACTGCTAAGAAAGGCTGTCGCAAGCAAAAAACCACCCATATACTATATTTATTTGAATATGTAATCCTGAATTCACCTGAATTATGATCACCTCAAAGTTCTCAGTCTATTTTTAGATCATTAATTACTCATAAACACTACCTGTAGTACTTCTCATGCCATATTCAAATATGCTGTCCTTTTCATTCTAATGACATGGGATATCTAAACTATGATGGTCACAAATTATTTACAAATGGGCATACCAAATCCCACCTGACTAATGTGTTCTTTTCATTCTACCTCTGGACAGACCAAAATGCAAGTGATTAATTTATTTTCTGCATTCTATCCTTGGATACACCTAAGCCCATCAGAATAACTTGTTCTTTTCATTTCACCCCTGGATCACCATGCAATTAAAATGCTTTCTGCATTCCATCCTTAGACACATCAAAACTCACCTGACTAATTTGTTTTCTGCACTCCATATGCGAATAGAACCATCCAGACTGCAAGAAGCAAATAATTTCATGCGTGGACATGAGGTCAGACCAGTGATATTATCTGTGTGGTCCTCATCAGGCCGGTGGTCATGCCGATCTGGAGTATGAAAGTGGCATGCAAGTAAGCCAGTTATGATAAAGTGTATTGCATTAAGTAAGCCAGTATGATAATGTGTATTGCAGTAAGTAAGCCAGTATGATAAAGTGTACTGCAAGCAAATAATCCAGTGTAATAAAGTGTATTGCATGCAAATAAGCCAGTATGATAATGTACTACATGCAAGCAAGCTAGTGTAATGTTGATAAAGTGTATTGATGTAAGTAAATAAATAGGATAAAGTGTATTGCATGCATATAAGCCAATATGATAAATGTAATTCATGCAAGTAAGCCAATATGATAAATGTAATTCATGCAAGTAAGCCAATATGATAAATGTAATTCATGCAAGTAAGCCAATATGATAAATGTAATTCATGCAAGTAAGCCAATATGGTAAAGTGTATTGCAAACATATAAGCCAATATGATAAATGTAATTCATGCAAGTAAGCCAATATGGTAAAGTGTATTGCAAACATATAAGCCAATATTGTAAATGTAGTTGATGTAAGTAAGCCAATATGGTAAAGTGTTTGCATACAAGTAAGCCAATATGGTAAATGTGGTTCATACAAGTAAGTCCGTATGGTAAAGAGAGTGTTTCAGTCAGTGGAGGTATACTGCAAAAAGAGACATTTGTTTCTTATTTTGATCTAAAATAAAAGTAGTGAATACAACATTATTTTTTACTTTTTGATATTTTGTTTGTTTTGTAAAAGTGTTCAGAATATTTTATTAAAGAAGAGGAAGGGATTTTTCTGTCTGGGAGGAAAATACATTTTCTACACTTTATACAGACAGCAACATTCTCTACATTTTATATAGAAAATATCATCCACATTTTATATAGAAGACATCCTTTCAGTTTTCTTATTCATATTCAATATAGTTACAAAAGTACACATTGTGATTGCAACGTTTACTTAACAATAAACTAGTATTCAATTTCTTAAAATCTTTTTCATCAAATGAATGAATTATGATCTTATGGATCATCTGTAAATATATCCAAATTACAATTACAAAATTATATTAAAAAATTCTTTTAGCTATAATTTTTATTATCAGGATTTACTTTGAAAAAATTCTTCATTTTAAATTGTTGTGCATTCTATGTGACATCTACAATAGCCTCATGATTGGTACAATCATGGATAAAACTAGAGGACTCTAAACTCATAGACAGCTTTTAACAACAGAAAACTTGGCACTATTTGAGTTCATAGTGCACCCAATCCTATGAATTGTACAACATGCAGACCCTCTATATAGTAAACAATATCTATTTTATGACATAGAGTAAACAATATCTATTTTATGACATAGAGTAAACAATACCTATTTTATGACATATAGTAAACAATATCTATTTTATGACATAGAGTAAACAATATCTATTTTATGACATATAGTAAACAATATCTATTTTATGACATATAGTAAACAATATCTATTTTATGACAGAGTATAATTTACAAGTAAAGTACTCAATATCTATGTTTAGCACAAATGGCACATATTTACAGTAAACAACTCAATACTTGTGTTTACAATAATTGGACTTCCACTGAATATTAAAATAAATAAATAAAATATTTCTAGAAAAATATTATCTTTAAATCTTTAGTAACATTCTTAAGATTAAATACGGGTATATGACTTTTAAAAAACTAGGGCTGGGGGGGGAGGGGGGTAAAGAGAATAACGGTCAACAGATAAAAAATTCAACTACCAAACAAATAAATCATATTCAGTGTATAATGTGAAACACAAAAAGATCACACTGATAAGTCATTAAAACCACAAAGTCTACCAACAATGTGAACAAAAGCAAAAAGCATGCAAAACTCAGTTATAAATTACACATTATATGTTAGCAAAATATGTTTGATATAATTTTAAGAAATAAAACAATCAAATGCTTAGATATAGTCATCAAAAAATATTACATTATACTTATATCTTCAATGTTTACTAAGCATTAAATATAGCAAATTCCAACTAAAATAAAAAGTGTTGTTTAATTGTTGGGATGAATTTTGTTCTATAACCATTGAAAGTATGCCACATTACAAATGAGGTTTGTTGCTACTCCTGTATCACTGATAAACCTGTGCCTACCATAAACATTCAATTTAATAATTGTTCATAATGCTTAAACTTCTTCACATTTATTGCAGATTAACTGCACAAATTGATTTGCAATTCTTCACAACAGTTGTTAGCTATTTTTTTAAATTCAAGTCAAGCTTAGAGATAATGCAAGAAAAAATTACCTTCCTTTCAAATTTACTAACATAATACAAACAGTCAATCTTGGTGAGAAATGCTGAATGTGATTAAACATCTTGAAACTAAACTGGTTTGTTTCATGTATTGTTTTTTTTTTTAAAACGTGTCATGCAATTCACTTACCATTTATGACCAATTAATTACAATGCACCAACCTTACTAAATACTAGATGTTAAACAACATTCAGTAAACACAATCTCTAAGCACAGCAAAAATATTAGTGCACTAATTTTACATCTAAGCATTATCTACTAAAATAAAATATTTTTTTAAAAAATAATTTCAAGCAAAAATATAGGGCAGGGAGGGGGGATGTCCCCACAAAAAATAATAATATAATAAACATAAAGTGTATAAATAATTATTATATGTGTATATATATATATATATATAAATTGTTAATAATGAAAACAAAACCACAATTATAAAATTACACATCTTGTCAGTAATTGTTAATTATCAAGAGCTTCAATCACATGCTTAGCTTTCCACCTCTACCCAAACACAGCCACACAAGTTTCCTGACCTTGTCTATTGGTAACCTTTACAGCTGCTGTAATTTATTATACAAAACCAAATAACATTTAATATGCTGCAATTTAGAAACTAAACCAAACAAAACTTAAAATACTGCAATTCATTATACTAAATCAAACAATCTTTAATGTGATGCAATTTACTGCACAAAACCAACATTTAATATGCTGCAATTTATGATACTACACCAACAACACCTAAAATACTGCAATTTATTACACTAAACCAAACAATCTTTAAATGTGATGCAATTTAGTGCACAAAACATTTAAACCTACAAATATGGCTGATACCATAATTGTTTCCATACAACTAAATAACTGTGATATTTATTACGTATTAATCAGTGTGTGGTGTGGTGAAAATTGTCATTCTACAATCCTCAGTGTTAAATGTTAGTACATAATCACTTTCTAAGTCTATCAGACTTAGAAATCAAAGAATCTTCAATTGCTTACACTACAATGGTGTTAAGTTATAGTTTACTACAAAAATATAGATATACAATTTAAAAAATAACTACAAAAGTCGACATTTCAGCTAAACAATCTTCATCAGGGTAATACAGTTATTAATAATAATGATATATAAAATGAAGCCAAAATTTACTCTAAGTATCCTATATCAATAGGCTTATTCATTCATTCAAGTGTCATTGCTACTGTCATACAGCATTTAAATTTTTTATATTGCACTGAGGTTGTTTTTTTCAAAGTTTAGAAATTGTGCTGTTGATGTTGTTTCAACAAGCTGAAGATGGGAAAAAATAAATCAAGTTAGGAAGAAATCCATTAAAAATAAATAAATAAAACATGAAAAAATACATATTATAACAAGCTGTACATAGTATTTATTTTCTAATGATACTTAATGAAACATTAAACATTGAAAGCAAACTGGAAAAAAAAAGATGTATATATATGTCCATTTTAAAAAATAAAATATAATTCTAATAGGACAAACTAATTTTCTGCTATGGAATTAAGTTGATTTAGAAGAAACTAAATGAAACTCTTGAAAAGCTGTTCCTACTCAAAGAAAGAACAAGAAAGAAAGAAGTTAATAAAACATAATGAAGGAAAGGGCCATTTCACAGAAAATTTTGATAGTTTTAAAAAAATGACTGAAATTTAGAGTGTAGGATACTCAAAGACAGACAAGATCAAAACAATTAATAAAATTTAATGAAAGAAAGATCCATTCCTCAGAAAATCTTGATAGTTTAGAAAGATGATTGATTCAAAATAAAATATTGCTAATATAGATTCTAAACAGAACAGAGCGGAGGACTGAAATACATAACTGCAAATGATTAGTGCTTTTTAAACAATGTTATTAGAGTTTGATAGACATAAATTATATATAAATTATATACATTTTTACACATTGAATGGGATCTGCTCAGAAGATATACTAATCTGGGCATTGCATCTGTTTTAAAAGATGCATTAATCTGGGCAACACAGTTATCTTCAAAGGTGTTTTTAATCTAAGCATCAAGCTTGTCTTAAAATAATCTGGATATCATATCTGTCTTTAAAATTGCTCTAAATTTCATTATGTCTGTCTTTTAAAAAATGCATTAATATGGACATAACACCTAGCTTAAAAAATGCACTAATGTGGGCATTAATCTGTCAAATAAAATGTTCTAATCTGGGCATCACATCCATCTTGAAAAATGTTTTAATCTGGGAATAACGTATATATTAATAGATGGTACAAATTCCAAAATCCCATCTATTTTGAAAAATATACTAATATTATAATCAATTTGTCTTAAAAAATGTTCTAAGTAGACATTATATCTGTCCTAAAAAGTGTTCTAAATGCAGGCCTCACATCTGTCTGAAACAGGTTCCTAATTGGAGTATCAATCTATCTTAAAAGAAGTTCTATTTGGACATTCCATCTTTCTTTTAAAATGTTTTAATTTGGGCCACACATCTGTCTATCTGGGCAACACATTTCTATTGAGAGGTTCTAATTTTGGCCACACATCTGTCTGAAAAGATTTACTAATGTAGACACATCTGTCTTTTAAAGATGTACTAATTTGGATGTTCTAATCTGATATCAAATCTGTTTTAAAAGATGTACTATTCAACATTATATTTTTCTTAAAAGACAAACCAATCTATATGACAGACAAAAAAACCTTATCTTACAAGATGTTATTATAATTTTGTTTAAAATTAGGCATAATAAAATGATAAAATTGAAGAAAAGAAAATCTAGGTCAAAACAAAATAAAAAGAACAAATTTTATTTATATTATAAATATGGTTACTGAAAGAAAATGGTGAGAAGATTATTTATAATGCTGATATAAAAAGAAAAAGCTATAAAGCAATTAATAATGAATTCTACATTCTACTGTAAATAATAGATAAATAATAATGAGCTAAACAGACTGAACAATTTACAAAAACGTAAGTATGGCTTTTGCTAATGCTACTCAGGAATCTTACTCTTTTCTGAAACAGCATCATCTTTATCTTCATTCTTTTCTGGAAAGTTGGATATATTGATGACATAAATAAATATTTATGATGATTTATGTAAAACTGTTTCAAATATCCATCTGCTTAGAAACAGTATTATTTTACTGACTTTTGTCATATTTGTTTTGGGTAAACAGGACTGATTAATAAAGACAAATAGATATATTAATTCTTATAAATAAATATATTTAAAAAATTAATATTTTTAATGGAATCTAAGCCACACCAAAATATGATCAAATGAATATAAATTTAAAGAATAATTAAAAGCAAGTGCAAGCAACATTCATAATTACAAAACCAATGAAGAGCAAAGTTTTATTAATGTAATTTGTTCAGTCATAAATTTGATAGTTTGTATAAGTTGTGATCAGCTAGTTTTTAAGTTTTATATTTCGTTTTCTTCAGTTGCATATATTCAAGATTCATTCTGTATCATACTCATTCATCACATCTGCATCTTCATGTAAATATTAAATGGCTCATGATGGCTGATACAAATCACCAATGAAAGGCTAAGAAAACTGTCACTGCATGACTATTGAAAGTCAGATTGAAGGCTAATAAAAATCACCAATGCAAGGCTAAGAAATGCATGGCTATTGAAAGTCTGAGAGCTGATAAAAATCACCAATGCAAGATTAAGAAATGCATGGCTATTGAAAGTCAGATTGAAGGCTAATAAAAATTATCAAATGATGATGAAAATCATTAATTCATGTTTAAAGACATAATTTCCTGTGTTTATCCCCTGGTTGGGGAAATGGGGGCAATTTAAAAAAAAATCAATGTAATTTTTATTTCCATGCCACAAGATAACTTTAACCTCTTAAAAAACAAACTGACAAAATTTGGGAAATCCAATATTTAAAACTAGCAACAGGACAACGACCCTAGATAGATAAAACAACAAATAGTATACTAAAATTCTATAATGGCACTTGAAGAGAACAATCAAGCATGTCTAAATTCAATCTTGGAAGTGAAATAACAAGCTATAAGATAATTTAGTGAAGTTGTGGTGAGCAACTAACCATAGAACACATTATAAAAGACTGCAGACTAATAGGATCAGAAAGAAGATTACTGACAGAATATCTAATAGAAATTGACATACTGACAACAATGTCAAGAGTATTTTCAATATAATTACCTGAAAATTCAAGTTTTGAGAAGTCATTTATACATCATTTTGACGTCACTTTATTAGATAAACCCCTGGTACTGTTAAGTTTGGACAGCACAAAAGAATGCTAACAAAAATTGATGATGCAGTCAAGAGGTTAATACAAGTTCTCAAAGTAACTTCTAAGATCACCAAAAATTATGCATTCAAGAGGTTAAAACAAGATCCCAAATTAACTTTTAAGATCACCAAAAATTATGCAGTCAGGAATTTCTTGCAAGTTCCCAAATTAACATTTTTGATAAAGAAATGAAGATAGAGTATTAACTAAATCACATCTTGGTGATATAAAATAAATTCCCAAATTTACTTTCATGATTTAACAGAATTCCAAGTTAACTAGCAAGTTTCTTAAAAACACAATGTTCCCAAAATAATTTGTTAGATCATCATAATAACAAGTAATTTTCAAAACTGGCTTGCTAGATTACCATAAAGTGATGAAACATGTTGTCAAATTAACTGACTACATCACTGTATAGTATCTTATTACTGGCTCCAGATGAACTTGCATGTAGTGAAGCTCTCCGATTAACTGACTACGTATAGGTATATTGACTCATTACTGGCTCCCAGATTAACTTGCTAGATTACCATACAGTGATGCAGCTAGAACTCTCAGATTAACTGACTACATATATGTATATTGACTCATTTCTGACCCTCTCCCCCCCCCCCAGGTTAATGTTATATCCCAAATGATGAGAGAGCACTGACAGATAACAGCTCACAGCAGAAGAATTTAAGATAGCTAGACTGCGATAAGTGGAATTTAAATGTACAGGTTAAATAAGTGCAGTGATATGTAGATAAAAGAAAAATGCAGAACATGCCTACACCTTGTTTTAATACTGCATTCTTACCACATGAGAAAACTGCAATGCAAATGTAGTTGTGCTGAAGCAAAGGAAACAAATTTTCCACATACAGCATTTATCCAAGAGATAAAAGAAAGAGTGTGCTCACTTTTCTCTGGCAAGTTGTATAGCACAATGGCAAATGTGGCAGTTGCAGGATCCTGGAAGGCCACACAGAGACAGGACTTTATGGCAGTCAAGTAGGTTGGAGTGTGGGCACAGTAGAAAGACATGAGTGGGGTCAAGGCCTCTTGTGCAAAAGGAAAAACTCTCCACACTTTTATGATATTGTCTGGGGAAAAAATAGTCATATTAAATACTAACCATTAACCAGCAACATAAAAATACAGTTTCTGCAGCTTGAATTATTAGGTTATTTGCTAAGTACATATACAGGTTGTCTGAAAAGTCTGAAACACACTTTTATGATGTGGCCTGAAAAAAAGTCAAAATAATTACTGACCATTAATCAGCAACACAGAAATACAGTTTCTGCAGCTTGAATTATTAGGTTATTTGCTAAGTACATACATAGGTTGTCCAAAACATCTGGAACCAATGAGATTTACACTATGCTTGAATGGATGAAACTTCTTTTGTCCAGAATGTCATGCAGATTTGTCATTTATTATTTACTCTAATGCAGTACATCACCAAAATAAATTGAAGGGAAAATGTATCATTTTTCATCTGTAAAGAGAAACATATTTTACCAATGGTTCCAGACATTTCAGACACCCTTTAGTGTTTGTTATCATGTAAAAATTTAAATGATTTATGATTGTGAAAAATGTAATCGCTATTGTGTTGATGAGTACATTCATGGGTTACAACTTTTGCACTGAAAGGAAGGAGGAAACAGTTGGGTATGAAAATAAAATGGTTCTACTTTGGGAACAACCCTTGTTGTCTTGTTCTCTATTTGCTTACTTTCAATTAGGAGTTAGTTCTGTAGGGATAAACAAAATTCAATGCAAGATATTTGTTAGCAGTGCAATGAAATCAGAGTTTTGAAAACTGACTTCTGATAATGTCAAATATTCATACGTTGCATAACTCAAGTTTTCATTTTTTTTTTTTATAAAGCACTAATAATCTATTTGCAAAATTATATTCAGTCCACATTAAAATACAGCATACAGAATGTTTCAAATTATCATGACTAAATTATACTACTTCAGAGTAAATTATACTGCACTATAAAGAAAATCTACCTTCAGTATATGATTAAAATTTTGGCTAAAACATGATCATTGTAACATGAAATTGCCAACAATCTGTATGTTAATTAAAGTATTCTTTAAATCAATAAATGATCACTACAAATGTTTGGAAATAATGATTATAGATTGTGCACAATATTCAGTTTAATTTTAATCTGCACAAAAAAGATAACTAGTTATTTTTTAGTTTATAATTTGTACAAATACCAGTGACTTTAAGTCTGCACACATTTAATTAAATTACATGTAGCTAGTTTTAATTTGTACAAATACCAGTGACTTTAAGTCTGCACACATTTAATTAAATTAGCTAGTTTTAGTTTGCACAAATACCAGTGACTTTAAGTCTGCACACAATTAATTAAATTAGCTAGTTTTAGTTTGCACAAATACCAGTGGGTTACAAAGTCTTAATTGGCATAAAATATCAGTCATTTATTTAGTTGTAGCTTTCGTGAATATCAGTCAGATACTTTTATCTACCTGAATGTCAATCAGTTCACTATTTTTAGTCTACTTGAATATCAATCAGTTCACTATTTTTAGTCTACTTGAATATCAATCAGTTCACTATTTTTAGTCTACTTGAATATCAATCAGTTCACTATTTTCAGTCTACCAGAATATCAATCAGTTCACTATTTTCAGTCTACCTGAATATAAATCAGTTCACTATTTTTAGCCAATATCAATGTCTGTTGGTTTCAGTCTATACAGATGTTAGTCCTTTTGCTAGTTTTAATTGGTACAAATATTAGTTAGTTCTTTTAATCTTACCTAAATATCAGTCAGTTAACTAGTTTTAGTCTACATAAATATCAGTCAGTTAGATAGTATAAGTCTTTATAAATATAAGTTTGACAGCTAGTTTTAATTAGGATAATTATCAATTATTTAACTAGTTGTAATCTATATACATATCAATGATCTAGCTACTAAATATTAAGAAGTTAGTTTAGTCTGTACAACTATCAATTAGTTAATTTTAGTGTGCTTGAAATTCAAAGAGTTAGTTTTAGTCTGCACAGACACCAATAAATTCAGCTTTAGTCGGAGTGCCTAATTAATAACATCTGAACAAAATGAAGACCTTACCAGCACCAGCAGAAATAAGCTGATCCAGTTTTGAATTAGCAATCATGTTCAGCACACCTTTATTACCATGAGCCTGCAAATTAATATGGTTTTATTGGAACTACAAATATACATCTTCTGTTTTTCAAATGTATTAATACATGTGTGTGTTTATGTGTTCATGTCTCTTTGTGTGTGTGTGTGTGTGTGTGTGTGTGTGTGTGTGTGTGTGTGTGTGTGTGTGTGTGTGTGTGTGTGTGTGTGTGTGTGTGTGTGTGTGCATGTATATGTGTATGCATGTGAGAATGAGAATTTAACTGCAGTTCATCTGTTATCACCATTGTAGCTAATCTCTTATCACCACTATGCTGAAGAACAGTCATGTGCAACTATCCGCAAGTTCACTTATATCTCAAATCTCTCTCTGCACCTCACTACCCAAATTATCAACAACTACATCCCCAATTAAAACTACTTCAACATAATAACAGTAAATCACCTCTATTCTGAAGTTAATTTCTCCAGTTTGCCAGTCATACACAGAGATGTATCCATCTTTCTGTCCCCCAAACAACAAAGTTCTGTTTCGTGACTCTTTATTTTCAGTAGATTTTTTTGACACTCTTGTTTTTGTTGTACTCCAAAGCTGGTCATCAGTTAGGTCAACCACATATTCATACACCAGTAGATAATTGCACATTTCTGTATAATTACAAGATGCATATTAGACCAATTTGTTACATATTAGCAAATCTTCAGCTAAATCTTCAGTAAAGCAGATTCCCCTGCTGAACATTTAATTATGTCTTTTCATCCTTCATGGATAATCTCTTTGAATTGCTTATAATATTATTTCTCAAATGGTACTCAAGGTCAAAAAGTTAATATTTCATGTATTAAAGAATGTATTTCCTGATATCACTATGCTTTATTTATAAAATATATTCTACTGATCATCTAAATGTATTCAACTACGTTTTCTTCTATCATCTATGCGCAACATTTTAACTAACAGACTCTATTCGGTAGCTAAAACATTCAAATGTTCATACAGTAAAGGGCTAATTAAGCAAAATAATATAGTTATATTAATCTGGCTTTATACATTATAAAACATAATAACAATTAAAAATATACTCTGCTGTTTCTTATGCAATAATCAATCATAAGCAAAGTGTCTTAATACAGACATCTAAAGGAAATTTTATAAAAGCAGGCCTTAAACATTTTTCAGTACTGATCGTTACTCATAATATTCATAAACAAGGACTTTTGCATAAAGTCAGACATCTGAAGAGAATCATTAGTGAAGCAGACTATAAAGATCACTGCAGGCTTTATTCATAAGTGCAGTATCATCTGAAGGGAAAGAGAAGCAAGAAGTAAACATGACAGCACTTATCATTAATCATAAAATAAATCATACATCAACGATGGCAAGAGAGTTCTGAAAATCATAAATTAAATTTCAGAAAACAACACACACACACACACACACACACACACACACACACACACACACACACACACACACACACACACACACACACACACACACACACACACACACACACACACACACACACACACACACGCGCGCGCGCGCACACACACATACACACATGCACACACACAAACACGCACACACACACACACACACACACACACACACATATACACACACCTTTGAGAGAAGGACATTTCCACCTTGAAATCTTTTTACAAGGGTTGACATCGGTCTTACTTTTTATTATGTCCCCATTACCCGTCACTGTGAATAAAATGTCTTAAAGAAACAGAAAATGAGAATGACAGAAAATAATCATTTTGCAAGAGGCTGCTGTCTGTCAATTTATAATCACTTCATGCAGTGGAGTATATAAACACTATCAATCAAAATACATTATAATCTGCAGTCTAAATCAAATATAAACCATGCATGCAAATTATGTATTAGTTTAGTTGTTATGAAAGTGCTAAGTTTGAATCAGAGAAACACTAGGTTTATTTTACTAAAAATATAAACATACATATATATGCTGTCTATGGCTCATAATCTGAGGAAAATAACTAAATAACGCTAATTAAAAAGAGTCAAATAGAAATTTACAAATGAAGGAAATTTGCATGACAGAAAAATAGCATTGACCTGAAATCGGTATACACTGCAGTAAATAAAATATAAGTTAAAACAAATTAATGCACTGTAGCAATTACACAGATCAAATTATAGAAACAATATTCCTTACACCTGAGAACATTCTTACATATTTGATTGTAGTTTAGTTAAAGGCGTTTTTAAAACATACATACTTTCTGCAACAGCACACGCAGCATCAATAATTCCTGTTGAAGGGGGCATAAGCAGTGTTGTGAGGATTTCACCAGAAGAAGGAGATACAATACGCACACTGGAGTCCCGGCATAGCAGCACAGCACGTTGAGGGAAAAATGGATGTGAGGTAAGTTTAATGCTGATTACACGATATCTGCAATCATATATGAAACTCAAAATGGATAATTTGTAAAATGAAAGAAATGATAAAGATTTTACCCTATCAACACATCCTCTACCTAACCAACATACCCTCTACCTAATCAACATATCCTCTAGTAATCAATACAATCTTTCCAAATCAACACAATTTATCTCTAATTCAAAACACCCTTTCCAATCAAAATACCTTTTCTCTAACCAGCACACCCTTTCCTTAATCAACACAATCTTTCCCTAATCAACACACCCTTTCCTTAATCAACACAATCTTTCCCTAATCAACACACCCTCTACTAATCAACACAATTTTTCCATAATGAATACACTTCCTTGTTGTAATCAACAAATAATATCACTAATAATGCACCTTTTCACTGATCAAGATACCTGCTCACCTTAATCAACACTCCTCACCTAGTAAACAACAACTACTAAGCAATATCTTCTTAATCAACACACCTTCATGCTCAAACACAAATCTTCACCTTATCCACAAACCCTCTTCTTGCCAATAGTTTCTTCATAATCAATATACCCTCTATTTACACAACATTTTCCTAATCTAAAACATATAACTCTAGCTGACCACTCTCTCCTTATTCAAAACAATCACTTCCTCATCAACACAAGTATCTGACTTGAGACTGACGAACATGTCAATCTGAACTACGTGAGATTTAATCTGAACTATTGAGATTTAATCAATGTTAATGGGAAAAATATACTGTATACATTAATCTGCATGTTCACATGTGATTTACCCAACATAGGTATGAATATGGTAGAGATGCTGCAGACGCCACATATCCACTTTCTTGCCAGCAAATGTAAAGAAGACATCATACTGCAATGTTGTACTCAGTCCAACTACAGGCTCTGTAATGAATGTTCTGCAAAAGCACAGGAGTGGACCAAAAGAATAATAATGAACATAAGACACCTTAAACTAAAACACAACAATGCATCTAGACTAATGGGAAAAAAATGAAGAGATTAATGGGAGGGTGGGAGGGAGGCAGAATGCTTGCAAGACGAGGACAGGTTGAGAATCTTTGGGATTTATGCCAAAAATAAAATTATCTTATTAATAAGATTCTTTTTTCTTTAAGCAATTAACACTTTTCAGAGTGTAATTCTTTCTTCTTTACAGTTGTATCCAGTTATTATCACTACACTGTGGCCATTTTTAAAAAGAATAATTCTTAAAAATATCTCCTTACAAAAAACAACCCATTTGCTGTTTGGTACATCCCTACCTAAACAATAAATTAGATATCACTAATTCATCTTCTTTTAAAATGTTTTCAAATGCTCCCAACTCAGTGCAAAAAGTCAAAGAGAGAGAATAATCATGTGCATGCATGTGTGTGTAGTTTATACCTTAGACTTAAATAGACAATAAATATTTATTGAATAAATTATCTGAAAAACTTTAGGTTAATTGACTGTTAAAAAGATATTTTTAATAATAACATTATTTTAATTTAATGAGAATGACTATTTCACTTGATAGGTGAGGGGAACATTTTTACTTGAAGTTCTTCTTTTCAGCGGCAATCCCCCACCCTTCAGCATCTGGATTTCAAAGGCTGAATAAGTTTGGACTAGTGAAAGGGAGTTAACTTTCATCAGCTATAATTGGAAGCATACCCTTATTATGTGCAATTCTCAGTGTTTTTGACAATTGTTAAGTATTTGAGTAAAACTTATTTGAGTAAAACTAAAAAAGCATTTTACCAGTAATCAATAAGTAATTTATATTAGCGCACTTTTAATTTTATAGTCTCAAACTTAACACTGTTCCTGAATTCATAATCTTTCTTACTGATCTATTTTAATTTTCAAACAAATATATGTGATTCCTTGCCAAAGAAATGTAATTCTAGCATTGGCTATACAAATACAATAAAACAAATTGATAAAATAATATTTTTTAAAAACTCATAATTAATTACTAACTAGTAAAGAGACAACTAAAAACACATTTGTATGCAAAATGCACTAAAACAGCATTATTTTAAAAATCAACAATCAAAACAAAAGAAAACTAATTTTTCAAGGAATAAAATTTAACCCTACTTGTCTATCTCATCACATGTCTCCATATTCCAAACACGAATGGTACAATCTTCTGAGGCTGAGATGAAGGATGGGCCATGGGGATAAATAGCTAAGGCATTCACTGGCCCACTATGACCAACAAATACCATGGTCACATGCCAACTGCTGTTCCACACTTTGACTGCAGAAGAAAGACATCTTTCAAGAAATATTTTATGCAAACTTCCACTTAAGATCAGAAATTATGGAAACAGAAAGTTAATTTTCAAAGGTAGAAAAAGAAATCCACTTATGTGCAACAAATGTTCTTTGAATTCAGTACAGTTAAAGGTAGGGGATTGAAAATGAGTAAAAGTTATCTTATGGGGTACTGTTCTCTGCACATACTTGCATTATAAGTTTATTTGCAAACCCATAAAAAAATAACTGACTTATATCATACTCGTTAGAAACAATGAATATGCATCTAGGTTCACCAAATTGATTGCTGGCATTAAAAGTTCTATTTTTTAACTATGTTGTAATTTGTAAATTATCAATCATCAGATTAATTGATCAAAAAAAATATTTTATATAAATTACAAAATAAGTTATAATGATGTTAACAAAATATTTTTTAAATTATTGCATTAGAAAGATTCCATGCATTTTAATTTTCAAGTTTTTTTTTAAAATGAGCAGTGAAATAGTACAACTTACTGCAGCCATCATGTGATCCGGTGATGAGGTATTTGAGGGGGTTGAAGAAAGTCAAGGATGTCACTGCTCGCACATGCAAGTCCTTCTGGTGAGATATCTTGCATCCATCAAACAAATTGTAGACCTGCAATAGACAATACTTAGATCTGTTTTCACATTAATTTAAATTTTCTCTTTTCACATAAATGTGGTATCTTCCTATAAGAAACCAGATATAAATGCAGTGAAATAATATTAATAATACATAACTTTTACTGTGTAAAATATTATGATTATATATCCACATTATAAGCTGTGTAAAGTTTCAATATTCCACATTAGTAAATGAATTATGACAGTGATTTCTTACCATGACACCATTTTCAAAAGCAAAAAACACCCGCTGCCCATGGCTCAAAGTGTCCTCCAGTACCATAGCAGAAAACATGCCATCTTCGATTCCTGTACTAAATGTTTTTCTCGGAATGAGATGACGAGCCCCATAGCGAAAAACCCAGCACTATAATGACAATGCAATTAAGACACATAACAAAAAAATACTGTACATAACAATTAACAATGATAGTTAATGCAGAAAATATAATTTAATAAGTATTAAAGTGATAAATTAATAGCTAAGTAATGACTGGAAGGTTTCACTTTTCCTGGATGCATTTTACTTGTAAGCATACAAGAAACAGAGGATGAAGAAGAAGAAAGGTTTATGTAGTTGTGAGAGACTCAGAGAGAGATACACATAGAGAATGGTGTATGTAGTTATGAGAGAGATATACACACAGAGAATGGTGTATGCAGTTGTGAGAAAAAGACACAGAGAATGGTGTATGTAGTTGTGAGAAAAAGACACACAGAGAATGGTGTATGTAGTTGTGAGAAAAAGACACACAGAGAATGGCATATGTAGTTGTGAGAGAGAGAGAGATAAACAGAAAGAAGTGTGTATGTAGTTGAGAGAAAGACACAGAGAATGGTGTATGTAGTTGTGAGAAAAAGACACACAGAAAGAATGGTGTATATAAGTGTGAGAGAAAAATATTCACAAAGTTTTAACACAAAAGCTCCTGAAAGCTAATTCTAAAGCAGTATAAATAATGAAAAAGAATTTACTAAAAATTTCTTCAGATGATGCTGATGAATGAATAAGAATACATTACATACTGTGATTGATCCTGGACACACAGTGATAATTTCTCCTGTGTTTGCATTATATGTTCCAAAGTGTATTTTTTCTGTAGTTTTGGATTGAGACACTATCTCAAATGATTCATTCATTAACTGGAAAGCAAAAAGATGAAAATCAAAGCTATGACCCTCATGACATGAATGAATTGTGTACTAAATACATTCAAATATTAAATATGAGAAATATTTACAGAACAACTAAGAACAAATATAAATTTGTCAGAGACAATATACTGATGCTATTAGTTGAAACAGAAATTGTCAAACAAGAAGACTTACATAAAGGATATCCTCTTTGTGTGCCCAACCCACATACTGATTTGTCTGATGTGCAAACACAATTCGATCTATGTGCTCTTCTGTTGTGACCATATCTTTTTTTTGGCCATCTTCATGGAACAAACGAATTGCCTCTCCATCTGTCGTTAAGTATTCCTAAATCCAAAAGATTAAGAGTAAATGAAATAATAACATCTACAAACAAATATGTGATTTGAAAATATCAGCATTGATAATACTTCTTATATTTCTGATGATAATAGGACTTCACAAATATTCTGTTAATAAGGGTAACTCAGCTATTAGAATTTTCTGTATACTAACAAGGAAAATTGATAAAAGCTTGAATTTTTCAGAGCAAATTCTATTTAATTAACAAATTATCTATATGAAGATTTATAAATGCTAGAGTACTGATGAAAGTAATATTATAAAGCAGGTAACAATTATTACTTGATAGATAAAAAGAAAGTCATGTGTCTCTCTCTATATATATAGAGGCAATTTTGCAATGTCAGGAAGTAGAAAGCAAGCAAGTTCTGAAAGTAACTACTTGTTCCACCATGATCTGTTAAGTGTCATCAACTACTAGATGTATTTTCAACCAGTAATTGCTTGTTACAGCATGATCTGTTACTGAGTATCATCAATGTACTATATTTTTTCAATAATAGCTTTCAATAAATATATAATGCAAATAATTTTTTAAAACAATATAGAACAACTTGTATGGATCTAAGAATTTTTCAAATATAAAGTCATACCTTTCTCTGTGGAATAAAAATAGCATGTTTTATGATTTTTGCATGATTCAATTTACGGTCATGATGTATTCCATGGACTAATACTGTTTCTCGCAAGTCTGCTTGTTCTATTGCCTTGGAAACATTTTTGATGGAATCTCGTAACAATGTCCAGTTTTTAAGAGCTTTTCGATGCTCTTCCGTATGATGGCGTTGATTCAAAAGCTGAACCTCCGTCACTACCTCTAAATGCTTTGTGTCCTCTAAGCGGTCATCTTTGAAAGAAAACTTGGCAGACTGTGCATCTTGGGCAAGATTTACTAATGCCATTCTTATTCATGTGGACACCAGTAGTCAGACAATCTTAAAATAATGTATGAACTATTTCTATATATTCAAGGATGTCTGTGGCCCCAAGTGAATGAATCGTTTTCTGGAAGAATTAAAAGGAAGACAAAAATCACAAAGTCCAAATAAATTATTACCAAAGAATGTTTTTCAGTACTAAATTTGATAACATAAATTAAATACACTATTCATTATTAATTTGAAATAAATAAATGATACCTTCACAATAAAAAATTCCAATTGCTTCATAAACATACATAACAAATTAAACTACATCATTAGTTTTAAATAAATGATACCTATGCAACCTAAAAAATCAAACTGATTCAAGGATATACATAATAAACAACTAAAAGAATTGCCAATAGGACTACATAGTCTTTATCAAGACAATATAGCCTTTGATAACAATGGCATATAAAGTGTGACAATGGCAAACCTAGGGATGATTTGTTCAGATATATTTTTCATACATTTAGGTGATATATTACTCTTGTAGTAGTTGCAGCTGATTTTATTTTGAATACATGTAAATTGTTTTGATTTTTTTATGCTGCACTGGTTTCCTTTTTAACATTTTGTACTGTGTTGTTTATACCATCATTAAAATGATGTAGTCATGAATATATCTAATACAGGAAATGCTGCATCATCAATATTCCACTGATTAAATGCATAATGGCCTAATTATAAAATGCTTAATTATATTCTTTTTTTAAATGGCTTTATTTATTTTGCTATGATACAAATATTATGTTCAATCTAATAACTTCCAATAAGATGTTTTAATATATGAACCTTAGTGAACATTTAAGAATCCTAATTTTAATAACCATAATAATGTTTGATTTATTATTAATAACTAATAAAACTACAAAATAACAGAACCAATTAAACAAATGCTCTTTACAGCAATAAATGGAAAATGTGGATAGTTAAATGCAGTAAAACATATAATCTCTGCAACAATTATCATGGTAATAGAATTCAGCTAAAAGAGCAACATTTTCTGGTAGTAGTATAAACATAATGAAAATAATGACATGTTCATTCAACTTGAAAACAAAATGTCAACAATAAATACATAAATTACTCAAATTTGTAAAAGAACAATAGTAAATATACCTTAAAGTTAAAATCTAAAGAAATAACAACAAGTAAGTCTGATGCCAAAGAACAGGGGGTATAGGATCGTTTATTTCATTAAAAATTATAATTAACAGTCTGCCCAAATAAACGGTCTTAAAAAACGTTAAGTAGTGGGATTGCCATTCATAAGCACACTAGCAGGATACACAATACCTATCTATCTAGATATCTTAGGTCGATAGATAGATAGATAGATAGATAGATAGATAGATAGATAGATAGATAGATAGACAGATAGATAGATAGATATCTTAGATCTCTAGATATATATACACATGTATTAATAAATGTGGAATATATTTGATATCATTATTCATAAAGCTTTTAGGTGTATATGTCCATACCAGTAAGCTATTTATCTACATGTGCAGGATACATACTGTGCTATTAGCATTTAGATCTTTTGTTTATACTGAACATTTCAAATGCAAGTTTGTAAACTTGGAAATGCACACACACACATACACACACACACACACACACACACACACACACATCGATGATTTGAATTTAACAACAAAAAAAATCTCTTCCAACTAATTTAATAGTTTTAATGTCATCAAACATTAAATTTATTGAATCATTGAGATTATAAATAAACAAATCCAACATAACCACCTAAAATGATGCCTCGAAGAATAACTAGCATACTTATAAGTATGTATTTCAAGCATTTTAATGGTTTTAATCAATTTTTAAAAATAAAAATAGATTTAAAGAATTAAAACAGTCTTTAAAACATTAATAATTTACAATCAAATGCAACATACAAACTTCTATAAATATTAACCTATTTTCTGTGGCACAGTTGTATCCGCCATATTGTAAATCTCCATGGAAGTGTAACATTTCCGATTCTCTTCGAAACAAGGGAGTTAAGTCAAATTCTATTTAGAGTTCTCCTATTTGGAAACCAATAAGGGAAAGAGTCGATGGTGCGTAAACAAATGACGACATGCAGATTGTAATATTTACATATATTTTTTTATATTAAAAATCAATGACACTCTAATGTAAGAATGCAATACTATTAAGAATATATATTATAATAAACAAAACAAAAAATAATAAAGTGTACGTGATGCAGCATACTACTTTTATTATTTTTAAGTTTCTGCCTACGTATAGGAACATTCAATAGGCCTATTGAATATTTAATTATAAATTTTAATCTAAAAAATTTAAAGACAGTAAAATAGAATATATATGTGGAAATACAATGGAAACTTTTATTTACAATTATACATTTTTTAAAAGACCTAACAACACTAATAAAATGATAGGTACATTTTTTAATTTAACTTTTTACAAAATAGGCCTGTATAATTGCATGCAGTGACTGAAGTTTAAAAATCATTCTGAGAAGTGCACATACATATAAACCAGATACTTGTAGAAATAGTGTGGTTGAAAACTAAACTTGAAACCGTCATTGACATTGATGAATAAGTTCACAATATTACTGACTAATGACGTAATGTCAAATTGATAACTTTCAGTTTTACTGATCAGAATCAATAATTCAGCAGGCAAGGATAATAAAAATAAAAGTACAGTTTTATAGCAATCTTATTTCTGCTTAATATTTTCTTTTTATCAGAGGAAGCATATGGTGAACATTTATCCACTTTAAGAAAAAAAGAACTTACTTTAGCTTACCTTAAAAAAAAAATCTGATATATGTAGAATATAGCACATTTTATTTTCTATAGATTGGTAGCTCGTTTTATTACCTTTATTTTTTTTTTTTTTTTTTGGGGGGGGATGTATTTAAGATCTGCATAATTATTCCTTTTTAAAATAAAATAAAAACATGCCATCGACTTACCTTTAATGCCTGATGTGTGAAGATTAGTAAATTAAAAGAACAAAAATTCTCACAAAACATTCACTTTCAACCATTTTTACTCTTTTAGGATATTATGAATGAACATTATTAAAAGACTATTTCCATGGCTGATCTACTTTTCTCTTCATTGACCTTGAAAATACAATTGGACACATGGAGATACTACTTAGTGCTCTTGGAAATTTATATTTAAAAAATCTGATTGTATGCAATGCAAGTTGAGTCATTAAAGAATTCATACATAACCCTTCTGTAATGAGTCAGTGTTTAAGCTGTCAAACATGTCAGGACATTTTTGGCAGACACATGGTGATGGAAACTAATATTTTGTGTAGATATAAATTGTTCAAATGTCAAGATATAATTGGCTTCTGCATGATATAGGAAACTGACAAGTGTTTTGTGTAGATATTGAGAACCTGTCGAAGAATCACTAGCTTGTGTGATGATGAATGCCAAGTATTATCAATCATGACTGATAATGGAAAAAAGAAGAATGCGAAAAAGACAGTGCTTTATGTGTCAGAACTGTCATCTCTGGGTAGAAAATAGTGTTGAAAGTAGGTTGGTAATTTAATATCAAAATTTTTAATGTCAAAAATTATTAATGTAGCATTCTGTTTTGCATAGATGTCAAGAATCATTGGCTAATGTATGATTGAAAATTCAGGCTGTTTTATATAGTTGTCAAGACGTGGTTGATGCCTGATGATATACAATGTTGCAAACTAGCTAGTATTTGTGTAGCAGTAATCATTAAACTTATGCATGAACACATAGAGGGACCTAACTTCTAAATACATAAGAAAACTTTGTTGCTGTTGTTTCCTTATAAAAATATTGAATCTTTTTAAAGATTATTTTAGTAACTCTGTGTAGTCACTTTAAAATTGTATATTTAAAGCATGCAACATGATTTTTCTAAAAAAATAACAATTGTCTAAAGGTCTAAAATTCCACCACAGAATTAATCACATAATTAATACTTTTATTAATTATTTTATCAATATCTTATCTAATATTTGTATTTTCTAACTTTGTAGTACTATTTTGAAAATGCTTGACCAATTTTGTCATGAACCTTTTAGCCGCTGATGCCAACATCAAAATTCTTGTATTATTTACACTGTTTGAACATTGTAGGAGGCTGTGTGTTGTATGCATTTGAAGTGTTTACTGATTAGGAAAAATGTCTTTGTAGCAAGGTTATGGGCAAATGCAAATATCATTATATTTATAGCCACAGTTAGAGAATGGTGTTCTGTTTTAGTGGCCAGGGATTAGGATTTTATGCTGGCCACTGGAAACCCACCTAGGTAGGGCCCTGAAGTGTCAGGGTGATTATGGCACAAGATCAACAGGTCAGAGTTGGCCAGTCACTTTGTCAGGGTGTCAACAAAAAGCATTTATTTAAGGGTGACTGTTCCTATACACTGGACTGTCTTCACTCTATCTTCTGGGTTTAGTTAGTGAGTTTGAACCCATGGTTGCCAGAATATTCTGTGTGAGTAGTTAATCCCCTATGCTATCAAACCTGCATATAAACCCTCATATTTCCTATGAATGGGGTCAGTCTCCTTGGTCAGCCTCAGTTGTAGCACAAATGCATCAGATTCTTCTGGAATTAAATTGTTGGGAAATTCCCTTTTGGATTTCTGAACATAAAAGAAATTGTGAATTTGATATAATTCTTCTTTGGATATTACTTGAAAAAAAAAGTGTTGTTTCCTTAGAGTGAATGAATTTTGGAAAAAAATGCCTTGAAGTTCTTGCACGAAAGTGTGTTCTTTGGAAGTGAATTTGGTATAATTCCTTTTGGACTGTTGTGTTTGTAGGGTGTTTTCATAGGGATTCTGAGGAGGCTGCATTGAACAGCTGTCCAGGGATTCAGGATGAGAGAAATTTTAAATTAAATTGCTTGTTAGAAGTTGACCCTACTGTCATATTCATATAAGGTAATCTAGAGGTCATTTGCATGAGTGGTCTTTTATATTTCTATATTGATGCAAAGATTGAATAGGTCCCCTTTTGTTGGTAAAAGTTAGTACCACCAATAAAGTCAACACACTAAGATTAAGGGGAGGGAACCAGATGGGACAATACTCCAGGAAGAGATAGATAAATAGAGGAACTGCGAAAAACTAGCAGAATGCTAGTAAACCCTGTTTCTATGGTAATTTCTAAAGTGTCTGCACAGAACTGTAGAATCTTTTGAATCACTAAATTTTAAAATTCAGAAGTGCTGGAAGAAAAGGTCAGCCTGGTGTTCCTCTTATTTAACTACTGGAAACTAATATTCATTATTTTTCAGCTCTGTTTTATATATATACATGTAATAGATATGTGTGTGATAATTTTCATGGTTAATTACTTTGAAAATGAATGAGTAAGAGTGACAAAATTCATCCTTCGCCTTTTCTCTCATTTCATCAATCATTTTTTCTATGTTGTAATTTTATCAAAGGAGAATTTGGGGGCTTAGAGTCAGAATTAGTTATGTTTCTAGCAACAGGTTAGACATCTGTGGATGGGCCTTTATATTGTATATCTTTGTACATCCATAAAAAGGAAGGTGTGCACATTAACTTCAGTAAGTGAAGGAGGAAATGATTAGAGACTTAACTATCCTACTGTCTTTCCCCCTTCCACATTTCATATAAACATGAAACACAGGATAATAATGATGTAAGTTTGCTGATGGCCAGGCAAGGAACAATGCCAGAAGTGAAGGTTGTGCGACTGATGAAATAGAACAGAAGTCAGTTATGGAGTTAGCATTTGAGTACCATACATAGTAAAACATATCCAGAAATTAATTGCTAGTCATGAGAAGGCGTATAAGGGAAATATAAGCCCAATAGTTATCACATTGCTAAGCGAGCATCCTAAATCCAAGAGCTATGTACAAATATGTGCAAGAACTGTGAAAAATTGGAACTGGATTCAGGGTGTTGTATGACAATCCTGACATCACAAGTGAAATAGCATGTGTTTAAAAAAACAGGCAAACCAAGATGTATAACTGTACAGTATTGGACAACTGATTCAGATGTGTTTAAGAGCAGAGATGTCAAGCACTGTGATTGCATAGAGCAAGATCAAGTCCATCATCATCAGTTTGCTGAGTTGTTTGTGCAGACAGGAACAGGGGAAGTCCCTCTTCCCTGAGGACAAGTATAAACAGCTAAAGTTGATTTTGATAAAATGTGATGACACTATGAGTTTATTTATATTGTGTATTTATTCTGTATGGGATAAATATCACAAAAGTCAAATCCTTGTTCAATATTTATTATGTACAATATTTGTTTATATTCATTAAATTTTACTGTAACTCTACCTTATCTTGGAATAACTGTGGGTAGGATGGTGGCAAACTGTATGACTAAAGAGTTGAATAAAGATCAACTAACAAAATATTTCAAAAGTAAAATTTTACAACCTGCCATGCATTTGTTTTGTGGAAAAAGAACTGGAAATTTAAAGTTTTGATTGACCAGTGATTCCTGTATTAAGAAAACATTATTTTTTGTATGGCTGATACAAAGTACTGGAAAACAACAAAGATAAATGATTCTTTGTTCTGTGCATCCAAGTCATCCACTAATCAAACAATCTTACTCTAAGGCAAGCGCATGCTATTTATGTTTTGGGGTTTTTTTTGTCAGATTTTCTACTTTCTGTTCTAAAACTGTATATGATAAAACTTATCCCTACTTTTGTTTGTTTTATATAAACAGGGGATTTCATTTCTTTTGTCTTCATCTGATCATAGTGAGAAAGTGTCAGGTCAGCTGTCACTGTGCGAGGAGTTAATTTATTTGAATTAAATTATGGTACGAGGGCCGTTAGCCTTCCTTGGTTTAGTGTAGATGGCTAGTTATACTTGAGCAGGGCAGGTTGTCAGCACATCACTAAGCACATAAGATTAAAACTTTGTTACATTCATTTCCCGTCAACATAAGGTATGATAAACAACAACCGGACCATACAATGCAGACAGCGAGTATCATTCCTAACAGCTCCAATCTACAATACCTTAAATGCTCAGAGTGAAAGCAGCAAGCCCACACTAAGGCAAAGTAAGAAATATAGGTGAGAGGGACAAGAGGAGAAACTTAGATAGGGTAAGACTTGGGATGGATTAGTTTTTGAGGAAGAACACGACATATAAGTAGAAATGCATTATTCATACAAAAAGAGACATGTACAGATTAGGTGAAACAGATTATTTATAGGTTAGAGGTCTGTGATATTATTTCATTGGTCATACTATCCAAAGGAAACCAGTGTGCTTGTGATGGTGGTTATGTTATGGACACTATGAGCAACACTATATCACCACCACCACTCACAAATTCAGGTAACCATACACCTTAAATACATATTATCTGTTTGGATTACACGTGGAGCTCAACAGAAACTGTATACAAAGAAAGAACTCTGAAGTCACAAATGACACTTTTACTGTACAAAAGATTTGGATTTAGATTTTTATTGTTTATTTTTACATTAATTAAACAATCTAGTATCTTTGTTGAATAGTTAATTAAAAAGTTGTTTTAGTCAAAGAGGCTAAAAGCTAGCCCTTTAATAGCACATAAATTAGACCTGAATGTTCAGAATCATAACCCTTCTTTTATGATATAATCTGATCTGTTTGAATGCCTACACATTTTATGTTATGTGAAAGTACATATATTTTCTGATTTGCTTGTATATTTGATTTTTGTGATGGAAACATTTTGCAAGATTTGTAAATTGCTATTGTTGAAATTGTTCTTACTTTTTACACATATAGGTTCTTTTATTTACATAAAAATTAAACAAATTTTAAATCTTTTTCTGAAGTTTCTGAAGCCATAACTGAACAGGAAGAATCGTGTTACGTTGCTGAAGCTTAGGGTCAAAAACATTGAAATTGGCCAACTGCAGTCTTTTCAGGTAGTGATCACAAGGCACCTAGTATAAAAAATTAAACAAAAAACATAAGATGAGTAAACTGCAAGGGGAATATAATAAACAATATATTTGTAAAAATGACTTTCTATTTGTACACTTCTGACTAAAACTGATCCATTTGTTAACATTATTTTAATGTCGGAGAAACACGTATCATTATTTTGATTCTGACAACAGCAGTGACGATGAAAATATTCAAACAACCAGGGAAGCAACAGGTTTGTGCAGTTGTCTGTTGTCATCAGTTAGGCCTACACACATCAACATATTTGACTGTGACACTGCCTGCTCAGCCAGCACTGTCACTCGATCAATTTTAATTATTCATGTGTTGTTGTTAACCTACATAATTTTAGGTAAAATTTATTATGTCTCAAGATCTGTTTTTCAAAGATAAATTAAAGGTATTAAATAATGCTTAAATCTTAAGCAGAAGGCCGACAATGATATTTATCATTCAACACACCCTTAAGTTGAATTGTAAGTGTATGCCTACTTAATAGCTTAGTACTTGTCACTCTCTAAACAGTCTATCTTTTTTCTGTTGTTGTTTTTTTTTTAAAGCATAATCTGCTTAATTTTATTTAGCCTTGATGATAATAATGAAACACGTGTGCAATATAGTGACACGGATAAGTAAGTGACAGACAACTATTATTACTAACACCATGCTATAAATGCACACGGTAGAGCAAGGATATACTTTCTCAACCGGAGGACAATTACTGTTAATGAAAATACTCATCTCATAAAGTAATACAAATTTGTGATGATGAATGTTTGTTATGTACAGTAATGCAAGTTAGATCTGATGAATCTGTATACGACAAATAACATTTTTTTTTATTTAGACAGTTCAGTTTCAAAAAGAAAAATTTAAAACAATCAGACCTCTTTAAAATATTTTATTTCATTTTACTGAATTCTGTCAAATGGCAGAAATTAAATAGTCACTGCAGAATACTTCATCTAATGGCAGCCGTTTGCTTCTCAATTATTGAGAAAAATTATTGGTCATTCTTCCAAAGAAAAGAACTTACCAAACTGTACTTTCTAAGTACAATAAAACTTCAAAAGCTTTTAAAATTTCAAATACAGTTCATCAGTATTGTCATCATACCGATTTTCATTCTTTATATATATTATATATATATATATATAATTAAATTTTTAAAATAATGTAATATAAACAAATCTAAAATATCATGATGGTAAAGTTAAAATGACATTTGTTTACTTACTGTGTTAAGAAAAGCAACAAAAGCATCCTTAGGAACATCTTTCTGCAATGAGCGAGCCTGTGAAATAAAAAAAAGAACATTAACAGTAAGGCATTTTAGTACAAATTTTTTTTAAGTTACTTTGATAAATCATCCCAATCACAAATATTTTCAGCCCACTGAAAATAGAGTTTTACAGGCTGCCTTGACTGCACTAAGTTGGGTTTAAATTTCTTGCATAACAGTTTCCAATAAAAAGTTGATATAATTTGTAAGTGTAACTATGTAAAAATTCTGAGTTATATTTATGTTTTCTTTATAAAAATGTTTGTATGTCAACAGAAACACAGTTATTTCTGTGGTCATATGATCTCTTTAAATTTTAACAGATATAAAGTAAATCAAAGCAAGATAAATATGTCTTTATTTAAATACAGGTATTGGTGTTTTAATATTATTAAAATAAACATTGATTATTTTGTGCAAAACCACCTATCTTCTGCTATTCATATGAGAGTGCCTGTTTAAAATGCTGTAAATAATAGAAAACCACAACTCCGACAAACTTGAAAGATTTAGAAAGAAAGTAATTATGAACTAGGGATATTACATCTGTATATAAGTACTCTGAGCAGTGTCAATGAGAGCTGCACAAGAGATCCAAAAAGCAATTTAATTTCTATTTCAGCCATGACAATGCTCAAACCATAATGCAATCTAATTTTTTTTTTAAAATAACAAGTAGTTCAAATTATATCAAATCTGATCTAATGTAGACCTTAAAAATAACCTAAGTGGAAAAGAAAGTGCCAATAGATCAACTTATAAGCTGCAGGGTAAAAAAAAAATATTTCTTTGATGAAAACAGACAGACGTACAATATTTGAGAGGAATGTTTATTTTTTTATCTTTCAATGCTGATTATATATTACTAAATGGACATCAGGACAGTATGTTCTGATAATGATTAAATCAAATAATGTACCAATAAGATGTATTCTGCTGACTGTTCTTCATAATTAACTATCGAGTCAAAACAGTTTCTCCCACCTTGTTCAGATGCTGATTTGCTAATGTTGCTATATCAAATATTGCATCCTGTAAGTTCTGTCCAACTCTGCCTCGAATGACATCCTCTTGGGACACTTTGTGCTGAAAGTCAAGAAAAATAGAAACTAACAAAACTAGACCATGATATTGTAAATGGAGTCTCATAATTTTAATATACAGGTCTATATGCAGGCACTAGTTGAATTCAAATATTCATGCTTGGAAAATGCTACCTTGACTATGGTTTCCAGTGGAAGGTATACTCTTCTGCGCTGCGCATGGTACGGTGTTGCCCGGAGAAGTATTGTCAGGCCTTGGGCTTTGCCAATGTGACTGGCTGCATGATCAGCATGTATATTTTTCACTCCTATTAACAAAAAAACAACAGAAAACCCCATAAAAAATTAGTTCTAATTTATCTGTGAGGAAGTTAAAAACGAAAATGACTATGTGAAAACAATGCAGCAATTCCCCCACCCTAACACAAACAGCGCTAAGAAAAGCACACATTAAAAGAGTCTCAAATACTTAACAGCAGTACAGGAAAACAATAAAATGGCACAACACAAGGGTGTCAATTGCTGGGTTCAACTTTAGCATGCTTTTACCAAAGAGCCAGTAATGGTACCAGGAACTTCTATTCAGTGTGTTTAGAGCTTGGGTATAATTAACTTCAAACAACATATCGTAATTTTGAAGCAGCTTCTTTTCATGGATTATAATCACTTGAATATGTTCAGTCATATCAGAAATAATTTTTTCAAAAACTTAATATTCTTACTGCAAACTCCCACAAATAACAACAAAAATTGACTAAAGAAATTCTTTGTAAATTACATCTCAAATCCACTTCATCATACACATGATCCACATCTGTATATAAATTAGTGAATACCATCACTGGATCAGCTGCAAAATAAAGCATTCTTCACACATGCATGCACACACACAATATCCACATACTAATCAATTATAAACATTTAATAAATATATAATGACAAGTTATAGCATATAAAAAATCACAAAAAATCAATTTCAAAATTCAACATTAATCAATTTAACCATTAAAAGTAATTTTCACCAACTGAAATTATATACACATATTCATTATTCACTCATGTGAAACGGTTAAAGTTTGATGAATTTATTTTCAATATTTAAAATGTTATATCAATTATAAAGATGTTACATGTTGTTCATTTGAATATGGCAAAAAAGAATTCAAAATGCCAAGGTCAAATTAGCTAAAATTAACAGCATTTTGTAAAAGTGATCCTATATATTCTAAATACATGAGGAATATATCATTCTTGGTGTTTTGTTGAGTTTCTGGGATGTATGGTGAAAGACATTTACTTATGACTACTACCCATCTAGACACTCCTGCAAAAGACATTTGCTTATGACTACTACCCACCTAGACACTCCAGCTAAAGACATTTGCTTAGGACTACTACCCACCTAGACACTCCAGCAAAAGATAGTGCAATGATGAGGATGTGTCTTCTGCATACTTTTCCACATCCTGGACTGTTTGGTAGCCGTCAACTTCCAACTGTTCAGACTAAAAATGAATACAAAGCAATAAATCTCCCAACTGCTTCTAATATATACTACTGCTTGCTACTTTCCCTAACAAACATTTCAATAGCACTTTTCAGCTAGAGGCAATTATGGTTACATTATATTTATATATGAACTAGTAATAAAAATGTATTCATACAAGAATATTAATATTGACATGGCATTAAACAGAAGCATTTACTCCAATTTTAGGGTTAAAGCATGCTTAGAGTACCTACCCGTGCTTTGATGATGCGAGAAAACCATCTTTTTGACAGCTTGAAATATTTTACCGCCTGAAAATGCAAATTAAAACGGGTAAATAGACTATAGACTATTTACACACAATATACAAACATCTTATCTTGTATTAAGTATGGAAAAGGCAATTAAATAGGCAGAGAAAAATGCAAAGATGCCTACATACATCTTAAAAGTGAATGAAGTAACATTCTAATGTTTCATATTGCCAACAACAATACTAAGATGGCATGTGCATTTCAGATAAGACAGTATTATATAATTTGGATGAATGAAAATTTTCTCAAAATCATTTAAGTATTTTGGGGAATATTTGGAAGGAAAAAAATGAATATAGCTACAATTTATACTCAAATGTTGGTCAATTTAACAAAATACATTATGGGTGTTGATCAGCCAGTCAATTTTGTTTTGGTGGTGGAGTTGCTTTTGGCTTATGTAATTTCATGCTGTAATAGAATGGTGTGTGACAGGGTGAGTAGATTGGTGGGATGGGTGGGGAAAAGGTTGGGGTTTTCAACTGGTAATGAGTTTATTAAATTTTTGTTATTTAATGATTTATTTCGTTTAATGTTTGGTGAGATGAAAATTTATAATATTTTTTTAATTATTTAATTTTATTAGTTATTTTTACCAGCCATCACCATTATTACCATATATAATGTTGACATTTAGTCATGGTTTTTCCCTTTAATCTATTTTACCTACTGTTTATCTCGACTCTCTATAGCTTTTATTACTGTTATTTTTATTATTATTAAAATAATTTGATTAGTTGTATATATATTATAATTTGTGGAAGATTCTAATTTGGAATATTATGTAAACTTTATGAACAAAAACTTGTTTCATTTCAAATTTATAATAAATTTTTAATTGGTTTTATATCAAATGTTTTCTGTTCTCTATGTGTGCTTACTAGAATGCTGTTTAAGTTTTCCATTGTGATATATTTTATTTGTAGTGAATGTAAAAATATTACACTTTCTTAATCCACAGCATCCAAAAGCATCCATATTAAATTAATACAAGTATCTCATAAAGTATTATAAATGTTATCATAATCTTTCTACATAAACTTATTTCACCAAGATAGATATTGAGATTAAAAGATTTGTCATGATAAAAGAAAAATGTGGGACTATCTACTATAAATAATAAAGGGGACTATTTAATATATATAGTGAGACTATTTAACAAGTGGGACTAGCCTGCATAAATAAAAAGTGGGACCACTGCATATCAATAATATAAAGTAGTGGGTCTATCTGATATAAATAATACAACTAGATGCTCACTCCTGCCAATTCCATGGCGACTGGAGTCTCTGGTGGTTTGCCCTGCATTGGAAAAAAAACAAAAATTAATTGAAAGCAATAATTTATATAAAAATGTTCAATACATTACATCCTAGTTTTCTACACCTTTCAATTCTTTCGCACTGATTCGCAATACATTTTATTTTATTTATTATCATTTAAAGTACAAACATCACATTGAAATGTCTAGAGATCAACAAAACCAAATTTCTAAAGCACTGTAAGAAGAATGAGGGAAAAGTGGATTATTTTTCTATTTTCAGTTAAGTTGCTGTTGCTGTGTTTTATTTGTTTATTTATTTATTTATTTATTTGTTTATTTATTTATTTATTATTTTCTATTTTAATGAAGTGTGCTAAAATGGTCATTGGTGATTTGTGATGTACGGCAAGCAAAGCATAAAATAATATATGCTTCACTAAGAGGAAAATTGTAAAGTAGGCTAACTCTAAAATAATCACAGGCTCCGACAATTAAAGTCACAGCCATAATCAAGGGTTCTTTTCTTAAGATGTGATGAAAATTCATTGCCTAAAACATAACGTGATAAACTGTCACCTCTTTTTAGGATTAAATTTTTTTCAAATATAGCATTCATTAAATGATTAAGAAACATTTGTTTACATTGCAGAAAGACATAAGACTATTTTATTTTCTGCCAACTGTATGCAAATACATAAACAGGAATCATTTAAAACTTTCATGGGGGAAAAATATGTTATGCCTAACCCTGAAAATTTTAATTTTAATTTTTAAAAAAATTAGGTACCAATTTCAAAACTTTGTGAACACACTCTAAAAACATATGAGTAGCAAGATACCCAGAAGCTGTAAAGCCCTAAGTTAATGTGCAGTAACAGTGAACATTAACAGTTTACTGGACATCAAGTTGGGACAGGGTGAAAGGCACTGAATAAGTAAGAAGAGACATTATCAGACAAGTCTGCAGCTCTAGAATTGTTTACCTCAAATACCTGGTCCAAGGAATCTTTCCAAAACTGCATTCGCATGGCACCAACTGTTTTCTCTGACACCACATCTCTCACCTAAAATCAGCAAAACACAAAAGACTACTAAATTTCTCAGAATAAAAATAAATACTTCACAACAGTCAAAACTTTACCTGAAGAATACTTTGTAATGTGTGACATAAAACTGATTCTTATAAATGTTAGCTTCATTAATACATTAAATTAAAACCCATATGAATATAAAGTGTCCTAAGCCACTGCACTATAAAAATTTAAAAAGCTATGGAATGTCTCTTGAAATATGGCAGATTCAGTAACTTATGGTCTGTTTTTCTTAATTGCACTAATTAAACATCCTTAGGTTTTCAAAGACCTGTTAACAACATTATTCAAATTCCATCCCACCTGATATTTAAAATTTCATCCCATCTGATGTTTAAAATTGTAATGTACTCACCTGGGCTATTTCAATATTAAAAGCTCTTATGGAAAATGCAGCTCGATGCACTTTTCTTGGAAGCAGCAAACAGCACAAGTAATTTTCATAGTCATAATTTCTGGAAGAAAAAAGGAAGCATATATATATATATATATATATATATACACACACACACCCCTATTAGTAATTTATTCAATAATGATTTTTCAAACACTGACAGACAATAAATTTAGAACAATTCATATTTCAATAAAATGATTCGAAAATGAATCGAAATTCACACACTTTGTTAAAAACAAATCTTAAAAAACATTCATAACAGATAATAAACCCACACAAAATAAGTATTAGTTAACAAAACATTTGTACAGATACGCAGATGATAAAGTGGAATGGTACCCCCCCCCCCCCATTATTTGCAAATTTGTAAGACTGACCACTGAAAAGGCAAAAATATCAGTTGTCATGTAATAACTCTTTTAAAAAAAATATTCTGTTTGAAAAATTGTCATGTAGTGAACTATGCCTTCTATGTATTATAAAATTCAAGGCTTACTATAAGATAGAAACCACGGTAGAATATTTTATGTTGTATTTATTTTTTAAACATAGAATATTTTATGTTGTATTTATTTTTTAAACATAATTACAATTTATGTTACTCTAGGAACTATAGTGTAGTTATGAATGTACACTATAGATACAAAGCAAGAAAAACTTTGTTGTATAATAATACTAGATTAATACTTTAATAAATACTTTTCATATTTATTATTATGAATGGTACCAAAGAGGGCAAAATGTTATAATTTTTGCTGAATGGATGACATGACTGAAGATTTTAAGAAACAAGGAATAAGACTAACCAGTAAGTTTACTTAACAAAGTTTTAAATGATTTATACACAAGTATGTGTATATATATTAATATATGCTTGTAAATGTAATATTTATTTAGCCCAATTACCGAATGCATCTTAACTTGAAACAACTGAAATATTTTTAAAAACCTGTTAAAATGAAAGTGGTTTAAATTTAAAATATAAGATTTACTTCTATATTTTAATTTTCTATAAATTTATTATAGGAGAAGTCACATTCTATATACAGAAACAATAATTACATTTTGCAAGATAAAATACAATTCTGAGAATTAAAAGTCTCAGATCTGCTAATGCAAAATATCACAGCTTCTATTTTCTGTTGGACATTAAAATTTTTATATACATGTAATAACCAGTTAAGAAAAAAGTATAGGCTCAGTATAAAGAGCAGTATTATTTTGTATATTATTATGAAATAAACTGTACTAAATTATTAAAAATAATATTTCTGTAATACATTGCTTTATGCAATGATAATCAAAATTTGTTTTCAAATAAACAATAACCTAAAGCATTATAAATGTGAAGTTTGGTAAAGTGAATGAAAGTAGTGTTGGTGTTGTGCCATGTTCTTTTACATATACTGCTTAGGCATGAAATAAACCACAAAATAATGTGAATGTCTGTTGACAGGTAAATGGCTTGACCAAATTCTTTCAATTTACAAAAACTAAGTTGTTTTTTAATTTAAATTTAATAATTTATTTATTATATATAATTATATAATATTATATATAATAATATATATAAGCTTAATTTCAATTATTATTTATGCTTTAATAAAAATAATAAACAATCGTGCTTGTACATTGAGAAACTGAAAAGAAGTATTTATGAATATGGGTCCAAATGAATTCATGCGGGCCCTATGTATATAATTCTTACTTTTCCAAACCAAAGCAGACAGCTGCTCTGTATAACTACCTTTTGGGAAGAATTCTCTGATATTCCCTATGTGAGGACAATTTTTTAGTTATCCAATATTTTGCAGAAATTACATTTATGATTTGAGTTACTATATACACAAAATCTAAACTAACCCTAACGTCAATTCTAAATATATCCCTATACCTAATTTTAGTTTAATATAATAATATTAGTATAGTCTGAGTATATTATTTATTCCTAAAGCTATTTTCCATATAAATCATAATATTAATTAAACTGTTGCACATGCCATTCAATATTCATAAATGATATGATGCTTTCCACATACACACAAAGTGAAAAAGTTATTTATTAATTTAAACCTGTTATTTTAGTGACAATACTGAATAATAAAAGACGGTCCACACATTATGTAAACAGCATTTCATTTTTATATTTAAATTTATCTGGTTCTGGGGATAGAGGTGAAAGTCTTCCATAAGGAAATGTTATTCACAAGTGAATATAGCAATTAGCACACTCTTGAAATTTCTTTCCAGTATCCTTCTTTCTAGTATCCGCAAAGCAAGCAGAGACCTTTTAGTAGTTTTAACGAAATAAAAAATCAGTAACCATTGCCAAAGTTAATAAAGATTTCATCGATATCAGTACTCCTAATATATATTAGTGGGGGGGGGGGGGGGGATAGCCCTCAATTAGCATATAAATTCTCATTTGTGCAAATAAGTCGCCGTATTCCTTATCAATGTCTAAATACGAGTCCATGCCAACTGTAGCTAGTGTTCTTCAGAAACGCACCCCCACCACACACTTATTAAGTTAGCAATAAAACCCATAAGAAAACATGTAAAACGTGAATTTGCGATACACTTAGTTTTCAGAGAACGCACTTTTCCATTCAATAGTGTACTCAGACAGATAGTAGTCCAAAAATAATTTTAATGCACACCGAGTACAATGAGAGCGAGAGAGCTTGTTCCTACTTTACGAGGTTCACGCAATAGTCTGGATTTGTCCGCGGTTGTGTGCTTAGCCTCAGGCATCCTGGGATATTGGGACTTTGTTTGCTTGAATGTACAACTCCTGGAATAAAAATTGTCTGACGCCGAAGCGTGCCTATTCTTTGCCACCTGAACCACGACACAGTCGTCATAATTTTAAAGTTGGCTTTACATGCATAATATTTGTGTGGAAAATATGCGAACGGTACTATTTGAGAATTATACGTCCTGAGCTCTTCGACTAAGATTTAAACAGGATGACAATAAACTATTTAAAGTTATGATTTGCAGTTTTCGTATAAAACATAACTTATAAACTGTATTTCTTGAGTTATTACTTTCACTTAATTTTAAAAAAAAACAGTTATTGCATTTCTGTTTATTTTTTTACACAGTATTTCTCCACTACCGTTTATTTTTCTTTGGTCAAGAAATGTAGTCAATAACAATCATGTATTAATTTTACAATACAAAACTCATTTGGAATTGCATGTACAACGAAAATCACTTGTTATAGGCCTAATTTTCAATGGGGTTTATGTTCTGTTAAATAAAGTAAATATTTCATAAACTTCATAATTAGGGGTAAAACCTCGTAGTGATTATTAAAATATGGATCCACTTAAATTATCGTTAAAATGACATTTTCACAAATTGTTTAATTTTTTCTTTGTTTACTTATATAGAAGTGAAATATTTTGCTCAGAAAATTAAGCAATGCATTCGTAGTTTAAATAGCCCCCACCCCCCTTCCCAATAACTTCAAGTGCTAAGTCCCCCTGCAAAAATCCCAAAAGCCCCCTTCCCAACCACTTTCCGCTTTCACACACTATTTCAAAGACAATTAGCTTGCTGTGCACCCTGTAAAACCGGATCGTTCCCATTTCAAATAATTTTTTTTGAGGGAACAATTGGGACCATTCTGCCGAAAGGGTCAACACAAAATATACTTTATATAGATACATTTTGATAATATTTAGTGTCTACCATGTTTTTCTGTTGTCATCATATAACTCAAGCCATCAAAACTAAAAAATATCAAGCTCAATACCTAAAACTTTATTGCATCATAGTATTTCATTCAACTTATTACAATAAAGGAGAAAAACTAATTGCTTAAGAAGTTATAATTCAACAACCTAACAACTTATTATTTATTAAAATAAGCAATCTACAAGCAATGAATGCAAATTCAGTTTTAAGTTCAGATAATTCTCCTTGTATGTGAACAGTATTTAGGCATTATCATTTTATTTGCAATCTCGAAGTTTTGTGACGTGAAATATTGATGCAAGAGTGAGATTTGATCCCAGCTTAGCCCCTTATTTGTTAGTAGAGACATTGAATTAAGTGCTCTTGTTTTGACAATGCTAATGTGAAAATCCTGTTTCAATTATAAAATTTTTGTTAGCTGGTCTTGAGAATGCACATGTCACATAAACAGAGAATTCAGTGTATATAAATATGCTGCTATGTGATAAACTAGACATTTTATAGTATAAGAATTATTTTTTAAAGGACACATTCAAATTTAGCTGGACATTTAGATCAGATTATAATTTTTCATGATAAAATAGTGTTGTGAATTTTAAGAGGATGTGAAAAGAGCAAATGCAAAATTATATGTACTTTGCATTTTTGTTTGTCAGCAAAAACTGTCATCTTTCACTGCAAAGATCAAAATTATGATGACATAAGTTAGAATTTTAATAAAAATATAGGATTATCAATAATTTCAGTAAAAAACAACATCAACCAATAACATTTATTATAGGTAATCATTGAAGCCTTGTTAAATTGAACATTTACTGGACTATCAAAAAAAAAAAGTGTCATAATGTTATGATAAATAGTTCAAGCCTCAGGTATAGAAATAGTGTAGCAGTCAGATCTTCAAATTATATTCTGTACAACTTCACACTCAATAAATTCAAGTTTAATATTTATTGCCAAAGAGATTGCACTGTACACAGGAAAGACAACAAAATAAATATCTGATAATGTTTCAACAAAAATCCCACCACTATAAATAAGAATTTCATGAGAAGCATTGTCTTTATTATTAAATTATCATGCTAACCTAACAAATTGCAGCTTTCTAAAACTGAATTAGAGGCTGCTTTAACAACCCAGATTCTGCTGTGTTTTACCTTGTATCAGCTGAGGTTAAAAAAAAAAAAAAATTGTTACACTGCAATAATAATTTTTACAATATTTCTTGCTTTTTGTTTCTTTTTTATGTTTCACAAAATGTATGTAGAGTTTATTCAAGTAACCTCAGATTTCTTCATTATGTACTGCATGTATTTTATCAGTATTGTTAAGCATGTGTGCTGAGAAAATGCAGCCAAGATGTCTGTGCAGTCCATAAGACATTAAAAACCCAGGCAAATTCACTTGTTTCATTATCTTCAAAATGTGTCACACTGGTCTAGTTTAGTTCTCTTAGGACTCAGTGGTACTAATAGAATAAATAGGTCTGGGGCACTATAAACTTAAATTGTGTGTCATAGCACAGGGTAACATCATCAAAATCTGTTTGTGGGACTCTCACTTGTGGCATGGTTCAAAATCAAATGACAGTATAAATCTGAGTTCTAGTGGGAAATGTTTATTTTATGATCAGCAAGTTAAAATAAGAGGCCAATACAATTATTAAAAAAAAACAAAACCACCCTGCATATTTCCAGACAAGTAGACCCGTGAGTATTTTATGACTGCAAAGGATGGGAAACCAGTGTTTTTCATAATTTCTAAGTAAATTACAGCAGTGATGAAAGAACACATGAAATATCATTAAAGAATCAAAAATTTTATTGAATGTATGGATGATGAAAGGAATTCCTATGATTATTAGTATAACACCTATACTAAGGTTCAAAGTCATGTAACACAACACAAATATATATACATATTTAAAAAAACCCATATATATGGCCCCTTTACCAGATTCTCAGTCTTTGCCAGGTTCCTAGACTGAATTTGGAGAATTACTTCCAGCCTAGGCCTATTTCACATAAAACAACACTTATATATTTGCCAGTTTTCTAGTCATGTAACACAACATATATGGTCCCTTTGCTTGGTTCTCATCATGTAACACTACACAAATATGGTCCCTTTGCAAGGTTCCCAGTCATGTAATGAAATACATATATGGCCCCTTGGCCAGGTTCCCAATCATGCAATGCAACACATATATGGTCCCTTTGCCAGGTTCCCAGTAATGTAACACAATACATATTCAGGGGTGCACAAACTTTTTAGGCCAGAGGGCCAAATTTCCAATTGGAGGGCCGCCACATGGATGGCTCAGTAGGAAAAACAACACAAATAATGTGCTTTACATTCATAATAATGGTAACATCCAAAAGTCCTCCAGGGGCCGCATATGGATATATTAAGTTGAACTGCATCTATACAGCACATTCTATTTATACCTCTGAAACCTGGGGTTAAGTGAGTATAGACCAAGTCTAAAGAATTATCCATCTAGCCAGATTGTCAAGATAAAATTGTTTTGTGACGACCAGTGGGAGTTAGGCGCCAAGTCCCTAACACTTAGAGCAGCAGGCTAAGAATTATTACTTTTTTTTGTATAAGTGAGAGATAAGAGTTGTGAGAGTTAAATATTTGACTAGCATTCATGTAGGATTTAGAAAATAGGAATATTGTTGAAAAATATTAATTGACAATAATTTTACATGTGAAAAAGTGATACTGTACAGTATTCCTGAAAAAGATGTAAATATAATTATGCCTGATAAGAACAGCATTTCTTTGTATATAGACCATTTTTCTTCCTATCTCATGACAGTCAATCTTTTATATTAAAAGCAAAAGAAAGATCTATTTTATATAAATTTGCATACATTTAGAAATAAAACTGATCCCTGCTAAGAATCATGCTCAGTGTACTGTCATTGTTTGATAAAGGCATGTTCTTTAAAGGATGAGGCAATAATCAAATTCAATCATTCATCACCAACAAATAATGCTAAACCCAATGCATCTCTGGGATTGTATTTATATTTCAGAGAATCTCAAGACCCACTTTATAATCCTCATTACATCATGATTTCAAGAAAAATCAAACTGCAGTTGCAATTCTTGAAAGCTGCACTTGTGCTAAGTCTTGATACCATCCTGAACATCCCTACACAGTGCTCTATTGTTCTGAGTCAAAAATGCTGTTTTGTCTAAACGTTGTTCTGAGTCATGAATGTTGTTGTGGAGCATTTATAAAGTCTAAGCACACTTTCAGAACATAAGACAATCCCTATCCAGTGGAAAAGTAATTATACAAATTTAAATATTCCATACCACAATTCCTTTGACAATAAATAAAATATAATTATATACACAAAATCTCTAAAACAAATATCAATTTAGTACATTTATGTGTGGGTGTGCATGAGTGAAAGACACTGCATCTGAAGTTTGCTAAAATGACATTCGAGTGTTAGTAGAAGAGTGCAAGGCAAGATTTACTTAATTCTACTCCATCCCCAAGAAAAGAACAAAACGTATTTTTCGTGCACTTATGCCCTCTTTTTTTTATGAAGCATCTTCCAGCAAAGCTCGTTTCCTTTTCCGATGATTTTGAACCATAGTCGAGGTAGTTAGCTTTTCAGTTTCTCTTGTCTCCCACCGTTGAAATCCATGTAAGCCCAACTGACCAGCCATGAAAATTTTCTTTTCACTCTCATCCAGTTTTTCTGTCAGTTTACTTGTATCCTGGTTTAGTGCATTTAGTGAAGAGTCCATTATTTTTCTAAAACGACCTTGAAATGTCTGGAGAAAGAAAAAAAAGCCAGAATTTTGTATTATGAGAATTTATCTATCAATTTCCATTTCCATTAAGAATTTGCAGAATTAAAAGTGCAATTTAATAAGAAGTTTAAAGAACAAAACTGAACGGCCAGTGTTATTAATTACTGATAAGCATTATAAAACTCAGAATAACTAAAAATAAAATATTACTTAAGAAAGATGTAAACAGAGATCATGGTAATCCACTGAATTTAATCAGTTACATATCAAAGTATCACATTCAACAGTTCCTTCATATTGCACCAGATTCCACACTACACCAGACTGTATTATCATGTACATGGCAGGCAATACAAATACATTGTCAAATACCAGAAAAGCTAAAACAGTGTGTCACTAATTTTTTGAGAAAGATACACATTGAAATTGCCCAAGCTCTATTGCTAATTTGTTTTAATAAAATAAGAGTGAAGTCACAGAACACCCACAGGGATATGAAACAAAATTTCATGTGGACAGATAATCATAATGCAATGATGCTTTCATGTGATGGTCACTATGTTGCAACTCAGAAAATCCTTGATTAGGACTAAGACAAATACTATTCAAAATTAAATAATATACTGAGTTAGCCATCAGAGTTGTTTCCTGTATATAACTTTAGATGGAAAAATCACTCCAGTATTTTTCCAATTTCAGCAAATGTATTCTTATACTGTGATGAGTTCAGAAAGTCCCTATACACCTGCAAGAAGTGTAATGAATATGTAGGCTGTACTTGCATTGTGTTGGAAGAGGAAAATGATTCAAACATCTTAGGCGAGGTAGGTGACTTCTATCACATGCCTTATAGAGCAAATATGAAGCTTCTGGCTGAAGACAGAGGAGATATGTATGTGCATGGGGAATTGAGAGTATGTGAAAGAAGTCACATACACCATACAGACAAATGTCAGAAGTCACATACACAACACACTCAAATATCATAAGTCACATACACCACACAGACAAATGTCAGAAGTCACATACACCACTCAGGCAAATGTCAGAAGTCACATACACCACACCAGACAAATATCAGAAGTCATATACACCACACAAATATCAAAAGTCACATACACCACTCAGACAAATGTCAGAAGTTATATACCACTCAGGCAAATGCCAGAAGTCGCATACACTACTCAGACATGTCAGAAGTCACATACACCACTCAGACAAATGTCAGAAGTCACATACACCACACAAATGTCAGAAGTCACATACACCACTCAGACAAATGTCAGAAGTATATACCACTTAGACAAATGACAGAAGTCACATATACCATGCAGACAAATGTCAGAAGTCACATATAGTCATATACCACTCAGACAAATACCACCTAAGGTGTGCGAATGGGATGTCGTACAACACTTTCCACTTTAAACTTGGTGCAATTATAGGCTTATCACACTTCTTCATCCTATATAATAACTGTTGTCAGTGAACAAAATTCTTTCGAAACTAAATTTTAAAATAAAAGTAGTAATTTTCTAAGAGTTCAGCAACTGTCCTCTGCTAGACAAGTGGTGGCCAGTACCTACTTTCACTAAGATGTTGGCAATGTCTACAGCGTCAGCATGCTGAAATGAGAGTAGATAGGATCCGAACCCATAGAAAAAAGGGCCTAACTTGTGTAGATCAACAACATTGGGGTCGGCCTTAAGAATCTGACGGTAGTTCTCTCTGTAAACTTTGGGCATTTCCACAGAAACAATGTGGCGACGTTGGCTGCACAGAGAACGAGCAAGCCAGAAAGGAAGTTCCAGTTTTGTACCAGGCTGCAAAGTGTCATCGTCACTGCTGTGGCTAAGGAATCCTGTTAAAATAAAATTTGGGATTGTGAGCCTCGTACTAGTCTCTCATTCAGTAATCCATTCTAATCCATGATTATCACACAAACTGACCACTTCTAAACATACTTTTTGAAACAATAAAACATATACACATAAAAAAAAACTCATCACAACATGAAAATTATATATTCAAAAGTTGTTTTTTTTTTGTATAGTATTTAAACATATTTTTAAAACATTACATTAAAATATGTCCACCACCACTTGTTCTTTAAATGCACTTAAATACACAATTACTAAAAATAAAAAAGGTGACCACAAGATCTAATGTCATTGTTAAATAATGAATTATTTAAACTAATCTACACAAAAGGCAAGATTAAATACTGTTCTAATAGAAACTAAGTCTGAATCTGTGAAATGTGGTTGAACAAAAGTGTCATTAATTATTTCAAGTGACCTCAGTCTCAATCACCTTGAAATATCAAGACTCTACTGTGCAATTTGTACTGTAGAGATTAAAAAAAACACTATTATAAGAAAAAAAGACACAAGTAAATATTTAATCTGAAAAACAACTTTCACACCAACAAATTACAATATTCAAAAGCGCAAATTAATAAAATATGCCAATTTATAAAAGCTTTAAGATTCTCAATTAAAAACAACAAAAACAAAATTTTATACCTCTTAGTTCTAATTTTTTTAATTCGTAAAACACTTTGATCTTTTCATATTTGATTCTTTGTACACACATGCATAGATGAATTAATTCAAATAATACGATAAAAATGTGCATGATTAACCGTCTGACACTATTGTACTGAGCTATCCTAAGAATCGCCTACTCATATAAATAAGTCAAACTTACCCAAACGATAAATTGGCATTTCAACCTTAGAAGGAACTTTTTCTTGGGTCATAAGTATATCATCGAGACTGAAATAGTTATCAGATGCATTTAATATAGTCTGCGACATTCTTTGCAAGATCTTGAATGAAGCGCCAAAAACAAAGTCAAAATTACGTTTTGGTTTAGTATGTGGGACTACAAGTAAAATATTTTCTTTTTTTAAAGTTATTATTACTGAGAGTATATTAAGTTTAGATTACTTCAGTGTTAATCAAACTTCTAATTATTTACTCCAAGGAGACAACTATTAAGACATAAAATTTTATTAGCAAAATACAAAATTCATAAAATGCCTTTATCCGTAAAAAGCTTATTTCTTAAAAGAAAAGGTTCTCAGTTTCCTGTTTGATCAGCACGTGGTAAGTTTGTTTACATAGTTTCATACAACTTTCACAGGGATTCTGCTATACTAAACGCTTTTGGTTTCGGTTTTGCCGATGAAATATGTCTTCTATACTGATAGAAAAGAACATACCACTTCCATTGGACGCTAAATTTTAAACTGAAGCAGTGCTTAAATGCCCCTGAAACCTGTTGTTAAAATTTTTCAAGAATTCTGGATTCTGGGCTGATTTTTTTTTTTTAATTATTTTTAAATGGAAATTGTTAGCACTTCTGAAAGTAATGCTTGAAACAGGAGCAGGTGTTTTTCTTCTAATTCAAATGTAATGTTTCCATTCTGTTACCTTTTTCAGTTTTTTATACTGCTTTAATATTCTCGGCAATAACTATTCTCTCGTCGTCGTTATTTGATTATTATTAATATTATTATTATATAATATTATAAACTACTAGTACTATAGTACTTTGTGAATCTTTAGAAATATCATACTTTTACTGCTTTAATATTCCCGGCAATAACTATTCTCTCATCGTCATTATTATTATTATAAACTTATATCGTAGTTTGTGAATCTTTAGAAATATACTTTTAGTTTTACTGCAGATGTGGACACTTTCACAAAGTGCTGCTTGTACTGTTGTAGTTGTACCAGTTGTCTATAGAAGTTATTAGTACCCTTTACTGCTTACTGCTTTATTTTATTGAAGTCTACTTCTTCAATAAAACCCTTTAGATAATGTTTATTCACAGAATTAATTACAGTGATTTATTATTACAGTACAGTTTGGAGACCTGGTTTGGTTGACCACTTAAATTGGATAATATTCCTTTTCCAGCATTAAATGTGGTTTTACTGTATTACTGGTTGTAATTAAATATAATTAATGTAGATTATCAAATAGAAAACCAGAATGAAGTTATTTTCCTTGTAAATTGGTAAAATGCAATGGTATGCAGGTGCTTGTCATGAGAATGTATTAGAAATGTTTTATTTACTTAAAATAAAATCCAAACTTTTAATCAGAATAGTTTTTTTAAAATCACTGTTGACTTTTTATAACATCAAAGGTACTTTAGAGATCAAGCAAACTATTTACAGAAAGCAATTTTTTTGTGCAAATGTTTTAATTCTTTTGTGTAAATGTTTTCATCACTAATTAATTTATAATCTGTTGGAAACAATCCTCTCTTTTAGTTACTGTCAGAATCAGTTTGAATTAATATATTTTTAGCTTATGAAGAATATGGTGACTAAATTGTGCACATTAAATTTAGAATAAAGTCTTATAAGTTATATAAATCATTAAATGAATCTGTACTAAAAAAGAAATTGGCTGACAGAACTTGGAAATTGGCTTAACGTACTAGAAAACCTGTTTACAGTGTGATGAAATACCTGAGTGATAGAATACAGATGAGATAGTTTCTGTAAATGGCATTCATTGCACCTCTGCATATCTTAACCATTCTCAGAACATTTATGTCTATCCTGTACATAACGTCTCTCAAATGTCATAAATACTAAAATAGTCACCACTTGTTACACTAGTTGTATGAATGTGGATGCACTCAACCTATAAACCAAATTTATGACATGAGTTCATTCTTCATTTCTTGTATGAGGGACTAACACCTGAATGATTTGCCTCATCACAAAATCATTGGTTCCACCAATCATAATCATTCTTCACTCACACAATCTTCTATGCTTAAAAAAAAAAAAAAATTCACATCTGTCCATTTCTTGTGACTTCTTTGCTATGTATGTCTGAATATAAACTATTTGTCTGTATGTTTATTTATTATTAAGCAATATTTTTTCTTTATTTCTTTGTCTTTTATGATTGCTGCTGTTACTTAGAACAACAAAACTAAAAGCAGTACCCAGGTGCAAAAAGCAATTGCTTTAAGATAAATAGCAACATTTTAGTTTTTAGTTTGCCTCAGGGGTAAATCATGATCCCCCATCTTTGTTTTGGGATAAATCACACTTCCACACAAAATTTAATTTTAATATAAACACTGTTAATATTACTGATAAACGTGTTGCTACTCCACATGTTTGGTGACTATGTAGTTATGACATGTAGTAAGCATGCTAGTACAAAATCAGTTGACAATGCAGAACATTTTTAACTCTTTGTCACAATTCACCACACCCACCCTTCTAAAATTGTCACATATTGTTAGTACAATGGACATACTTATTGGATTCTACAAAATAAATCAATAAATTAAAAGAAAAATAAGAAGCAGATATACACTTCTTCTCTCAACACATATAAATAGGTATAGTAATTCAAAGTAAGTAGTGTATAGTTAGTTATAAAACTGAATACTATCCTTTCTTAAAACAATTGCTTTTTTGCCTAATGCTTTGTTATCCGTAATTTTCCTGAACATGTAGGTCAAATAGCAAGCATACTGCCATAATTGTTATAAAAATAAATTTTTCTGTTCAACTTCTGACTTTCATTGCTCTCACTACAATCTTACAATGAATCGCTTGCACTTTTTTTTTTTAAAAAGCTATATTAGTATATACCATGTATAGAAGCGCTGTGCAATGTGTGGATGTACATACATAAGCTTGAACAAATTAAAAGGGGCATTAAATAAATCTTGATTTGAACATTTTCCAGTCAAACGTTGTGACTGTCAATGTGATGCACCCTTTGCTTTTTATCAAATACCGTCACAGAGTCAATCTGAAGAGACAGTGGTTGTCTTCTTTGCAGCTGAAAAATCCTCTACAGAGTGTTTATGTGTTGATAAAAGTCCTACCATTGACATCCCTATACCAGAGTTATATCTTGGTTTTGAAAAGAAAGACAACCCTATACCAGAGTTATATCTTGGTTTTGAAAAGAAAGACAACCCTATACATCAGTTAAATCTTGGTTTTGAAAAGAAAGACAACCCTATACCAGAGTTATATCTTGGTTTTGAAAAGAAAGACAACCCTATACCAGAGTTATATCTTGGTTTTGAAAAGAAAAGGAGTTAAAAAGTGTAGTGCTGGTGAGGTGTCCATCTACAATGTCGTCTGCTGCAAATACATATGCAGGCATACTGCCCTTACTGGTCAGACTTGGAAGAAAGTCAAGGTGGCAATTCTGACCATCTGATCGTCTCCATAACACATGTTTATGATGATCCCATCTTACTTTCTTAGTATCCAACTTTTTTAAGATTTACTACATCTTCTAACGAACTGCTCAAAGCGAGCATACATACTTTCTCAGTAACAAATTCACAGAATTGGAAGTTGACCACAGAAACATTGAGGATTTACAAATGTCACGACCATGACATATATTTTAAGTAGGGTCAGGTTAAGTGGTGGATATGTGCAGTCTGACGGATCTGGTGTGCCCTATCATATCCCCCCCCCCCCTCAGTGATGTCAAATACTATGGTCAGGTCCCCCCTTCCCTTCCCTCTCACCTCACAAGGTCTCAACCCAAACAAAAACACAACCTTTCCTCGTACCTAAACCACAGGAGGTATTACGAAGAGGTCCCCAAGCAAAAACATAACCTTTCCTCGTACTCAAACCTCAGGAGGTATTACGAAGAGGTCCCCAGACAATAAATGCCTTCATGAGGCATAGTTCTCAGATGCATTATAACCTTGACCTCGGTATCCCTTAGTAGTTTGCACTGGACGCTGCGGCACACAGCTCGCAATGAAGCTTTAAGGGGGCCGCGGTTCCAGTGCAAAATCCTCCCACAGGATAACCCAAGCCCTTGATTTGTAATTTACTCCTCTCCCCATCGCCACATAAATCGGTGATGGCAACCTATCACCACAAGCCACTCACTGGGTATGAGTTGGGAGCTAGTGTCAGGTTATAATCCAATGTGTTTTTTTCTCTATGGGATGGGACCTATATGTCATAATATTTATTGTGAGTGTGTGTGGTATGGAAATATCTAAATTATGAATCCAAAGAGTAAGTGGAAAGTAAGCTATCGTGATGAATATAAACATTTTTCGTCCCTCCCTCCATGCACCCAAGAGGTCTGTTGTTGTTTTTTTTTTACTTTCTGAGGAGGGAGAAAGAAAGCTAGGAGAAAAATAGTGTGAGGAAAAGGGAGGTGAGGAGAAAGAAAGAAGTGGAGAAAAATAGTGTGAGGAAAAGGGAGGTGAGGAGAAAGAAAGAAGTGGAGAAAAAACACCGAGATATGGCTTTAGTATGTGACACATTGTGTGACCTTCACAAACCACCACCAGTGATTGTTATTTTCTGAGACTCGATTTTCGATTAAATTTTTCTTTTCTCATGTCATTTATTGTGACTATTTCTTTTACTTTTGCCTGCATTCACTTTTCGGCAGCCCTATACGGTCGAGTTCTTATTTCAACACCAAATTATCCGTCCCTTATTTTGTGCGCCTGGCCCAATTGTGCAGTTGCAATCGGCAAAATCGAAGGTTTGCACCTTTGCTGTAAAAAGTGTAAATTGACGCCTGCCGACAGCAGTGTTCTTGTCATATTATTATGTCATGCAGAATGTTTTGTATAGCGTCGCTTAGTTGGAACGTTGTAAATAAGGGGTGATGTTTTCTTGTTGGATTAATGGGTAACTTCCGACCGACTCCCATTGCATGCAAATTTGATGTAAGCAGATTGATTCTTCAGTTGTTAGTTCGAGATTGCTAGTTTTCCTTTGCGTTGGAAGTAAATACTTTGTTCGCATTTCTGCAGATTAATGTTGACAATCGGGTACTTAAAACTGAGGGGTAGAAATGAATGGAACTATCCTATACTACAAGTTAGCCTTAACGTATAGGACTTTGTCCAGTGCTTACCTGTAGGACCTTGATTCTCAACTGCTTATCTTGTGAAACCTTGATTGTTCACTGCTTACGCGTAGGACCTTGACTGTCCTCTGCTTACACGCAGGATCTTGAATTCCAGTGCTTACCTTCTAGTACCTTGACTTCCAGTATTTACCTGTGGAACCTAGACTTTTCCTTACTTACCTTATGGGGCCTTGACTGTCCACTGCTTACACGTACAACCTTGTATGGTGGAGTAAATTTTCCTATCCTTATTTCCAGACTTAATGGTTATATAAATTGTTAAATTATATCGAAGTGACCCAAACTTGGGCACTCCTTTTGATGGTATTGTAAGTATCAGAGTTGGAGTAAACAACTCGAGTTGAGAATATGCTAGAAATTGCTAATGCAGTCCAAACCAGTTCCAACTGGATGAGTAGTTTTTATTATCCAATGGTTAAGATTTATGAATACGAGACCAGCCAATGTGCTGAGATCAAAAGTTTACCTGCTGAGGAGAATTCATTTGTCTGATCACTTGAATTTGGTGTGACAAGAAGTCTGGTTATGAAAGGAGGCCATTATCTTAATGGCGAATTAACTGACTGGTTGAAAATGAACTTATTTCATGCATTTTTGCTATTGATATGTTATACTTGCATTTTACATAGAGATGTATTATGTGAGTAGACTATTATTTCTACAAATTGTGAACTATGATGCTTATATATATGTTACAAAAAAGGGCAAGAAAGCAAAGTCCGGTAAACCAATGGCTTGGCTGCTTTTTTTGAGTTATCAATACAAACGTAGGAACTGTTAGCATGACCATCTCAGAATTCCACATGCATACACACCAAAGATGTTTCTCTGGCTTTTCTTTATTGTGCATGCAGACTAACAATTTATTGACGGACAGTGAGAATGCATAAGGAATTAAAAGAAAATGTAAACAATACAGTATGTTACAGGACAGTACAAACGTAAACAACTGCATTCACACTCTCTCAAAATGATAGCTAATGAGAGATTTATCTTCTGATGAATGTGAATAAAATTTATGATTAAAACAACAAGTTCAGAATACACAATAATACAATAACTTCCACTATCAACTGCTTATATCAGTAAATACAAGATTATTTAATAACTGTTTTGGTGTGTGTAATTCCTATCATGACTCTCCATTGGAAGAAATCACTTTTTAATGATTTCAACTAAAGACCCTTACAGCTGGTCTACTTCGCGAAAAAAGTTCTTGCGGTTGGCGCTTTACCACATAACACGGTCGATTATCTCTTTGTGTAGGCTACGCATCTTAGATCTTGAAAATAAACCTCAGGAGATTAAAACAACAACAAAAAAAAGATCTGTTCTGAAGTGAATCTATTGTCACAGTATGGTGTCTGCTTTCCACTGAAAGGTAGTGTTCCAGACCGTTCACTTTTCATTGCTATCGGCCATTCATTGTTATCAAAGGTAACGAAAGTATTTCAAACTGGTCGCCATCAAACTTAAACGTCCTTCACCTTGTCGTTGTTATTGGACAAGCAAAGTGACAGTATTTTTCAATTAAGAATTAACTGTGATTAAATGTGTGCTATTTCAAATCCTGATTAGTTGTCATCCGACGGGTAATACAAGGTTGTTATAACCCGTCTTGATGTTTGTCTGTTACTGTTTTATATATAGATATATTTACCGGAAATGGTATGCAGCTAGACTGTCATTGTATATGTTTTGTAAATTAGCTCGGAAAACTTAGCTTAATTTATTTTTATATGTTCTAATTGAGCTCTCATGAAAAGACAAACAAAACACCAGTATTTACTGTGAAGTAAATAAAAGTATTTTAAATGTTATTAAAAACCATTACTAGATTATAGATTGAATTGCACATGCAATTAGTTGTAACGGTTGAATAGTAAATAGAAATTAAACAGAATAACAATAAACATATTAAATCCTTACCATAGTAAGCACACCAAGCACTTAAAAATAAAATATGCACGTGCAATTCGTACTTCACTCTACACTGTTTTACGAATTGGCAGACTTAGTTCAGTTTAATACAAGGTTGGTTTTTAATTTCCTTTTTAAAGTGGGAGAGAAACTCTGTAATTTACGCCTATTAAGTAGAGCATTGTCAGACGGCCATTGAGTCGTATTGTGTGTACCTCGCACTGCTTATTTATTTATTAACAGTGCATGGGAAACCCCGCCCACCCCAGTCTTTTGCACTCGACACTTAATACTTTTTTTTTGCTTGTGAAGTAATGCAAAAGCTTTATTGTGGTCTTTATTATTTCGATGGCGTGTAATTTAGGCTTTGCCTCTAGGCGTCTTCCCATCCCCCACCCACACCCCTTCTCAAGCTGTTGACGTTGACGAAATTTTTTATTGCTGGAATATGGTTTGTTATTGCACTAGTAATTAATGATTCGTTCTTTCTCTCTCCCTCTTTCTCTCTCTGTCCCGCATACAGATTATCGCTACATCTAAAGGAGCAAGATTTTATTGTATATTATTATTAAGTTTATTTAACTCCCATTTTGGTATGCGCCAGTCCTAGAGCTCTCAGTTCTCGGGAGTTGCTGAAAGTAAAGGTCATAAAGCAAGATACTTGTTTCAAATCTTGTTGTTGTTGTTGGATGAATAAATATTTCTTATCATCGTAGAAAAGACAAGAATTCTGCATCGGTCAAGTATCATCTAGCACTCTTGATACCCACCCACTGAATGCTATCGGAGGAAGTAAATCTTTTGATATTTCTTTGCCCTTTCACGCACACACACACACACACACACTCACACACACACTGGCATCTTTACATTTCCAAACCGTCCTATTGGACCGAATATATATTAAATACTCACACATGTTTTTAGTGGACTGTGCCAGTTTTGAAAAACGCTTATGTTGTTAGAAAAATATATTTGTAATTAATACACAGTTCATGAACATACTGTTCAATAAGCTTCCACTAGGAACTTACTAAACAGAAAATAGTCACCTCTTTACCCTCCCACCGACAAAATCTCATTCACTTTCGCCACACACACACACACCAACCCCCCAACCCCCTTTGTTCCCACTCACAATGCTGATTAATTTGAACAAATATTATTTCAAGACTTCTGTACCCGTTGGGCTTTTGGCACTCTGCTGTTAATAACGTGACTGTTGTTGCAACATTTGAAACAGTTACATAGCTTTGACCTGGTAAAAAGGAGGGTTTTCAATTTTTTTTTTCTTCTTTTTCGTTTGTTCTGAATTCTGTGCTGCATTCCTTTTGTAATCTTATCGATCACGCCTTCCCGTGCATTTGGAGCGTCGCACACAGCGCCTCTCAGCGATAAGAGGATCGCGACATGGTACGTGTATCTGGCATTCATTAGAAAAAACAAACAAACAAAAAATACGAATGTAAAGATACTTGTGTTTTTATTACTGACAGAATATCAGGGGGACAAAAGTTACGACTGTTGGCTACATTATTTTCAGCCTGCTTGCCTTTCACCATTGCTTGCGAGAGTGGCGTGCCCTTGACTTGAAAAATGTTATGAGAAATAATTTCGCGGCCGAGCATAGCTACCTTAAAGCAGAGAGTATTACCCAAGGTAACGGATGTGAGTCTGGTGCAATGGCCGGCTACCAAACGGAAAGATGAAGAAAACCTGTCACATTTCAGTCTAGCCACCCATTAATTGCTACCTGAATAATTTCAATTTCGGGGCGACCCGACAGGAATGCTATTATAAGGCAATTGTACTATTAAAGGAAATAACACGTGAGAGAAAGCCGGGGGGGGGGGGGAGAAGCGAGGGGAAGGAGAAATCACCTTCAGCGCCTTTTCCGACTCGCATAAAGTGCTCTTTTGAGTGTCGCGTTCCTCAAGTAATTAACTTGGCACACGTGTACTACGTGACATACATCACGAGTGCGCCCATTTTATAAACTTCAGGTGCAGGGGTGGGGTGGGGGACGCTGGACTCGTACGAGATGTGTAATGATGTCAAAGCCCAACTGCCGTCAGTCCACCCAGGTGCACAACGGCAACAAATGTCTGAAAATTTTAAAATTTATTTATTGGGGGCGGGAGGGCGGCGGAATCTGTTTAATATTTTCTTTTGGCCCCAGGACATGACTTGATGTAAACCATCTGCTGGAACTGAAAGAAAACCATATGCGCGTGTCTGGTGTCTTAACCTATGTAACATTTTTTTTTAAGTGTGTCTTGTCAGCGTACATTTTCTCGTTCCTGTTTTTATTGAAGTGTATGTGAGCGTTATTTGTATGTTGTGTAAGCCACTGATCGTACATGAGTATGGGAAAAAAAATGTGTGCACAACGCAAATAATTACAAAACCTTTATCGCATAAATTAAAGCAGACAAATGAGCTTAATAATCATATTAAATACATTCTTTCTTCTTTTTTTTTTAAATCAGCGGAAAGAAAAAAATACAGAAAATTACACGTATGTGAAAATAAATAAAAATGATGCACTATGGGAGGGAAAGCCATTTCCTAGGTCATTTTTTTCAACGTTTTAATTCAAAACTCATTCAAATGTTTAGATGTTCTTTGTTTTAATTCTTTCTCTCATGGGGATTTAAAGTAAGTGCTCTATCATATCGTAGCGAAGTTTTTTTTCTTTGTTTTCCTTAGAAATTTTGGACTACTTTATCTCTTGCGCACGATACATCTCTGACTATAAGGACATGAAAGCCAAGGGAGACAACTTCTGAACATCTCCCCCCCCCCCCCCTCCAGTGCAGATAATCGCTTCGTCTTATTCTTGTCATTGCCTGTACATTTAAATCAGAGTGCCGGCCTAAATTTTATAAACTCACGTGTATAATCTATGCTAAGTTAATTAATCAATTTTTTTTTGTTGTTGAAATTTTTAAAATAAAAGTACAGCTGCAATCAAATGTCGGGCACACACTCCATCACTGATTGTAAATATTTTTTTTTCTTTTTCCTTCAATAACTTTCACCATTTCATAAAAACCAGTCGCGAATGTTTCTTTGTCCAAGAGCTGTCCTAACACTCAGAAAACTCTTATATTTCTCATGTACAGTGTTTTTCATCTGACGTTTTAAATAACCATGGATAATATTTCTTTATCTGGCGTTTTAAATGTGCATGTACAATGCTTTTCACCTGACGTTTTAACTCTCCATGTACACTGTTTTTCATCTGATATTTGAATGTCCGTCTACAGTGCTTCTCGCCTATGTTTGAAATTCCAAACTGGGGCTCAGTCCTGTACCAAATTGTCGGGGTTTACCGACTCAAGTCCGTTAATTATTAAGACGTCATGTATTCGCTGGCCTAAGTTCTGACGTACGTGTAGCAAATAATAATCACACTTCTTCTCCCCAAAACATTTCTTCCTGTTTACATGATGTTTTGGCATATAAGTTAAATACTATAACACTAGCGGTCTCATACATACAATAGTATATGTTTGTGAGTAAATGTATTTTGTATGAACGATATACATACAATAGTATATGTTTCTGAGTATATGTATTTTGTATGAACGATATACATACAAGGCAAGTAGTGTGAACATGAAGAAATATGTGCACGTCTGTAATATTTTTTCGCTGTATTGAGTATGTACATTTGCAGTGACTTGCAAGTGTGTGTGTGTGTGTGTGTGTGTGTGTGTGTGTGTAATGTCACTTTCCTTACGACGCAATATTTACACTATAATACAAAGTTAAATGTTTTTGTTGTTTTAAAATATAGTAGTACGAATACATTAAAATTAAACATTCCTCTACCTTATCATTTTAAATGTAGGAAAATAGATCTTTGCGTGAAGTTAAAACTTCACAGAAAAGTGCAAAAGAGAAAGAAAAATTAAAATATTTTGCTTTCTGTGCCTTTTTTTGTGAAAAAAACATTTGCTCTGTGGCAAGAAAATCTCTTGCTGTCGCTGTCATCTACCGTCTCTCCTTTCACATTCAAAGTATCTGGCATAGACTGGTTTTATCTACAGCCGCCTGCACAATGTACTTTATAGTGTGACCACGTGATATGATCAAATCGAAACAACGCTGGTTTGTTTATGTGGCCACCTCTTCAGATTCAGAGGCACTGTCCGTCTCGCCTTTGTCCAGCTCTGGAGAAGAATCAGAGAGATGGATATCTTCGTTTAGGCTGGCAGGCACATGGCTGTCATCACTCTTCATGAACACAGCATACTTCACCTCGTGGCCCTTCTCCACGTAACCCACGATGAATGCCGGCCACAAGCCAGTCCCCAGTCTGGACTCTATCAGGGTAATAGCCTGGCTCTTGTCCAGCCCACCCTGGAACTGCCAGCGGGGTCTTGTTTCATTGGTGAAGACGGCGGAGAATCTAGACTTCCCATGAACCTGGTAAGCGTGCAGGAAAGAGAGGATGCGGCCTAGTCGTGCGTTCTGCACTATGGTTTTTTCCAGCTTGGAATCGGGGAGGCGGTAGTAGTTTTTGAAGTCGACCGGCTTACTTCCATGCCGCTGGATGAAGATGAAGGACATGTGCTCCTCCTGGTCGTCGCCGTGGGGCATCACGCTCTGCACGAGGGGGTAGAAGTGCTTCTCGTGGTACATCTCCACCAGCTTGTCGTAGGGCTCAGGCAGGTGGTCTGTGCCATACTTCAGCTGGGTGTCAGTGGAAAAGGCATCTCGACGGAAGATCGCCAGGAAGAATTGCGTCCCTTGGTGCGACTGGCTGCGGTAACTCTGCAGGAAAGTGATGTTGTAGCCCTGGCGCTCCATGTGCAATTTCTTGGACAGCAGGTCCTCCTCGCTCAGACCGTGCTCCAGTCGGAAGTCGGCGTCAGTCGAGCGCGTGGGCGGAGCCAGGAGGCGACTGATGATGAGGAAAGAAGTGTGGCCTTGATTAGTGTAGGGCGACACCCACCTGATGTCGTGGCTTTCTAATTTAACTGCCATGACGTAAGCATCCAGATGGTGTTCATCCACACTAAATTTAACTGCAACCTCGTCCGCCACGTTAGTAGCTTCAATGTCAGTCAGGTCAGTAACAAAATGATTCTTGGCTGGTTTTGACGCTAGCAGACTTTGCAGCTCCTGCATCAGGTCCCGCGTTTTGTGACGCAGATAGTGCAGCCTGTGACCTTGCAAGAACACTACCCACGTATCAGGGAGGGAACTGTCCTCGCCTGGCTTCAGACTGTGATAGAGTATGGCATCGTCAGCATGTGGGTCACCATCCTGCCACAACGCACCCTGAGCGTTAGTGCGAAACCCTGAACAAAACCACGCTTCTTCTTCGTTTAAAATAGATGTAGAATTTTGTCGCCCCAGCAGCATTTCTAGTGACGCGTCATTCAGAACTGCATCGCTGTCGAACACGCAGCGAGCAAAACGCGCCATGTCGTACACGGTGGAGAACCAGCCGAGCGTGGAATCTACTGTTCGTGCGTCGATAAGTTCGAATAAAGAAGGATGCAGGTCGCTGTCTTTCCTCTCGGTCAAGGGCACCTGGTCCAAAGGGACATCATCCTCCAGATTGTGTGCGGCTCGAGCTGACACCGGCACGCCCACTCGCGTGTGCCACATGCCGCAAGGGTTGAGCACGTGCTTTTTCACGTAATCCTCGTACTTCATTCCGGAAGTCTCTTCCACTACCCGGCCCAAGAAAAGGTAACCCAGGTTGGAGTAGACGGTCTTGGTGCCTGGGGCAAAGTGCAGCGGTTGCGAGACAGCGTAGCGTAGAATGCTGGACGTGTCCAGTGGGCTCGGGGCGTCCATTTCCTGCGCAATACTGGGCACGGACTGACCACGGGACTGGTACATCTCGTTCAGCACAGGATCGAAGAGTGGCCCCTACGTGATGTTAAGGGAGGTGTTAACATTTAGAAACCAGTAATGGAAAAAAGCTTTAATCATGAACGTGTTCTAACAATGAAACATTCTGCATAATAATTAGATGCAAGTTTCTCTAAACCAACTGAGCGAAATATGTTTGGAGCATTTCAGATTAAAAATAATAAACACAAAAATAGTCTATGTACAGCATGATTTGACGTATAAATATGTGAAAGAAAAAGTTTGTTTAAGGCTGGATATTTTTCTAAATAACTTTTTAAACTTTGATACTTTATTTTTTAAAATTTATTGTGACACCGTCATACTAAATAATTAATATTTTGAATGATACTAATTAACTTATATCACCTTTTCATAAACTGTTTATGCCTCATTATTATAGTGAAATGACCGATTTCATTTCTAAGTTAGGAGGCACTGCATTTTAAGACCTACCTACCCATCAGTGTCAAAACATACCCACCCACCCGTCTATCTTTGTCAAGACTCTCCTACCCGTCTATGTCAAAAACACACCTACTCCTCTATGTCAAAATGCATCTACCCATCTGTGCCAAGACCCTCCTACCCGTCTATGTCAAACACCAACCCGTTCTTTGCCAAGACTCTCCACCCCGTCTTATTTTAGACAAGTATTGACTGGCGTGCTTGTGACTTTCTTTACTGATTCTATGCTATGGAGGCATTTCACTCCCAAACAGGTGGAGATCATTTTGCCATGCAGTGGTGGAGAGGGAGAAAGAGTAAAGGTTTTGGTACAAATTTTGCCCAACTTTTGAAGTTCTGCCCAACTGTCTGTATTTTTCCTACTTTTACATTTAGAGATCTGTATCGGGGCACGGACTGTAACATACGATGCCCGCTTTATTGTCCCATTCAACGGACTAGACCCTGAATCTGCTGCCATGTAGCCAAGATTTACTGGTAAGGTCTCGACCCTATGATGCGCATTGGGATCGAGCAAGAATCTAAGTGCCTAGAGTTATGTCGCATCTAACATAAATGCACGCACGCACGCACGCACGCACGCACGCACACACACACACACACACACACAGGTTAAAAAATCTGTCGGAACTACACATCTTGTCATATGGCATCCTGCCCTTTGACCACCTGACCTATACAGCGGTGAACGAGAACCCACTTTACCCACCTTCGTTTGGTCCCAACCACCGCTGTGACGTAGCAGATGACCGACGGTGACGTCAGCCAGGCGCGGGTCGTTCGAGTCGTGGTGCAGGGGCTGCAGCATACTGAGAATGCCCCGGGGTCCGAACACTCGGTCGTCCAGCTCCAAGAGGTCTCGCTGTACGAGGTGTAATACAGCCACTGCCGTCAGGCTCTTGGACAAGCTGGATATTGGGAACCGTGACCCGACCCTCAGCTCTTCACCATCGTGCGTCAGCCCATAGCTCTTGGCCAGAACCAGTTGGCCATCTTTGGCAGCTCCCACAGTGCCCCCTTTATAGCCGTTTTCCTTCAGAAAGTGACGAAAGGCCCTGTCAAATGTAGCGGTGTCGGCACTGCAGTCTGGAAGAAAGTTCAGTAGAGAAAAGTGGTTCAGTTGGAATATGGATTTTAAAATTAAGTCAGAATGTAAAGTCTGATTAACTTTATTCATGGATTGATTGATTGATTTGGGGTATCACGCCCTTTTCTAAATTTCCGCTGATGAATTGTGAATTTTAAAATTAAGTCAGAATGTAACGCCTGGTTTTAATTTGATTGATTGATTGGGGCATCACGCCCTTTTACAAATTTCTGCTGATTCTGTGGGCAATGAAATGTGTATTTTAATTTAGACCTGAAAATTAAAGCGAAATCTGAAGTCCTTTAAGTAAGTTCAGTTTGTGCCTTAATCGGCGTTATAGAAATTTGACTGTTTTCTTGGTCTAGTGTCATTCTCATCTTGCGGCCAATTATAACTCCCCGCCCCGCCCCTTTCCTTTTTTCTTTTTTTTCCTTATTAACGCACCCATGTGTACGCAATATTACTACAGTTTTATTATTTCTTCTTTTTACTAAAAACAAGCAGCCAACAGACCGACAAAGCGGCGTGCTGTTAATCGTGCTGAACACTATTTTCTTGCTATATCTCTTTCCGATGTTTTAATCAATGGTTTGTTTGTTTTTTAACTGCAACACCGGAATACCGCATTTCCTGATATTACAGTTTGTTACTGTGTGTGTTTCTATGTGTGAGTGCGTACGTGTGTGTGTATGTGTGTGGTGACCTCATAATTCATAATTACTAAATCATCCTGTAGTTAAGATAAATATAAGAAAGTTACTTTTTAAAATATATATATTTATTGGTGAGGTGGGGGAATCATCAGAGGAAAAGACACTCATAACATTTTTATAATAAAAGAAATTGTAAAAAAAAAAAAATTACTGTACTAGGGGAAAACAATCTGTAATAATTTTATTAATGAAATTCATATAAGAAAATTTTGCATGTATAATATAAATGAACACATGCCGGACTAACATTGAAAAGAAAAATCTCGTTTGTATTGATTTTAGAAGTCGCTTCAGTAACACGATCGGGTGTACATTTTGCAGTAAAATGACTGATTAGTAAAAGCTCTCTTTGTCTTTCTCTTTCTCCCTGGTTTTGCACATTCTCTCTCTCCCCACTCTCTCTCTCTCTCTCTCTCTCTCTCCCTCTCTCTCTCTCTCTCTCTCTCTCTCTCTGGTTCTGATCTTATATAGCTGCCATGTTTGCAGAAACTATCTCTCTTGTTAATTCTCTCTCAATCACTTATTTAATCAGCCATGAAAGAGATCAGAAATGGATTGTCTATGCATGTACACAGTTAAATACTTTTTTCCCTCTAAGCATAGTGCGATATCCTCACAGAATTGCGCCGTCATTTGACTGTCATACAAACAATTTTGCATCAGTAAGTCAAGAACTCTCTTCTATGCCATTGTTTATTCTAAACATGTATTTGTAAATCCACATTAATATTTCTTGTAAATATATTTATTTGCCATAAATTGTCATTTTCGCCATGTCCGTTCACTAATTTGTAATGTTATGTGCCGTTTTCAACAGTCCTTGTTGGGTCTTCTTTGTGTAATCGGTGTAAAGCGCTTAAAGCTTTTAGAATAAGCTCTTTATTAAGGATTTCTTTTTTAATTTTCTCTATCTATCTATCTGTCTGTCTGTCAGTCAAAATGACTTGGAGAGAGAGAGAGAGATTGAATGCCAAGTTGTTGGTGTTGTTGGTATTTCTCCTTAACGACCGGTATGTTTGGCCGATCATTATGCAAGACACAAGACTCTTAGGAATAAATCCATTCCATTTTGTTGCATACCACTTTAGCCACCCTTATTTCGACTTGATTTTGCAACCAGAATCCTTTCGTCATCAGGGACCCATTAACGACACGCACAACGGCTTTCACGCAAGCGTCAGGTGTTCCGTGAGTAGGGGCAAGCTTGCAACTCGACCGTCGTCGGTCTGTTAGTTGCGCCAAGTTGACGTTTGCTGTCTAAGTCAGCCCCGTTCTTGGTGTAAGTAAAGAACTCCTGTTATTCGATCCTCGCGGGCAATTATTATTCCTGACCCGCCAACCTGAAGGGGCGGCACACCACAATACCACCACGACTACTCTGGTCTGAAAAGTTGGAAATAGGCCGGGCCCACTGTGAAAGAGACTTGGGCCTAACCTTGAACCGTTTTCGGCCGAAAGAATTATTTCTGACAAGAAAATACAATGTACTACTTCTTATTTCTTCTCTCTCTCTCTCTCTCTCTCTCTCTCTCTCTCTCTCTCTCACACACACACACACACACACACACACACACACACACACACACACACACACACGCACGCACGCACATACACTCACGTCTTTTTACTAATTGGGAACTCGCACTGTGGATGGACGATTCCGTTTGTTATTATCTGTGTGGCAAGAACATTTTTATCATTTGTACTGTATTTATTATTAAAACATAACTTATGTATTTATTATTAAAACATAACTTATGTATTCATTATTAAAACACAACTTATGTATTCATTATTAAAACGTAACTTATGTATTCATTATTAAAACATAACTTATGTATTCATTATTAAAACATAACTTATGTATTCATTATTAAAACACAACTTATGTATTCATTATTAAAACACAACTTATAGACAAGTGTCACAAGTTAAATGGAAGCAATGTTCATTAAATGGCTGGATAAACTACTTTTACTATTTGAGTTCCGACAAGCATGTGGTCATGATAATATATATATAATAAGTATTTTATTAAAAATTAATTGAATTGCTTAATGTTAAATTTGCTATTAATCATTGTTAATTTTAATTTTAAACAATATTAATGCTCCTACCAGCATTTAGCCCTAACACAAACTGTTCCGCACACGCGCGAGGTAAGGTGTTTGAACTGCTAGAAATTTTTAATTCATTTTATTTTAATCAGAAAAAAATCCTAATCAAGCCCTTTGTAACGGTGTTTCCGAGATTAACGATTTACTAAGTTAAAATACGTTTAGTAAACACACCGTTGTTTTTCTTAGCTTGGCGTTATCGTTCTGTTTTGTGGTGTTTTTCTTTCGTAGGGGTAAAAAAGTTTTCAGTCGATTATATGGGTGTAGTGGGCAGGGTGGGGTAACGATTTCGTGTCACTTTGACACAGGGTGGACGGTTTCTTGTCACCTTGACGTCGGGTGGACGGTATGTCGATGATTTCTTGCCGCCCTGTTCTCGGGTGGGCGGTATGTCGATAATTTCATGTCACCTTGCTGTCGGGTGGGCGGTATGGCGACGGTTTTTCGTCACCTACTTGCGTGGCGAATGTTGGCATTTTTTCTTTTTGCCATTCATCTGAGTGTACCACAAAACAAGCTCTGGGTAAACAAGAGAAATGACCCTCTTATGTAAATATCCTTATAATTACTTTTGGAAATAACTGGCTTTCATTTGGGTCCAAAAGAGGAGGAGAGTAAATGGGAAGATGTGGGGTTAACATTCAAACAGTACAAAGGGACTCGGTTCAGAATTTAAACCTGTGTCCCTGGAGCTACGAGCTGCACAACACAAACGAATTAAAAGCCAGACAACAAATACACAGACATACTTAACTTTAAAAAAAATTGTAATAATAATGTTTACGTGAATTTAATTGAGCGCAGCAGTTTATATTGTTGTTTTTTTTAAAGTTTTGCAGGTTCTCAAATTGTTGTTGTATTTTGTGTGCCTGAGGTCAACACAGGAACATAATACAATAAGAAGTTTTTCTTGGTAAGAACCTATTTTTCTATTAAAATTGTAAAAGAAGCCGGAATTGTCAGTGACTTCTGTCTACAAAATCAACTTAATGCTGGAAACGAACTTAAAACCACAATGCAGTCAGACCTAGCTAGATTAGCCCCCCCCCCCTTTTTTTTTTTTTCCTTCATAGGAATGGGGTTATTTGTTTGTACACCATGACGCCAGACAACTTACTACCTTGGGAATGGGGTCACAGAATGCTTTGTCACTTTGGCGTGCTGCATCACACACCTGTTGGCCACTTGACACCTGCTCAGATTCCTAGCTGCCATAACTCTGAGGTTATCAGACACGTTCGTGGAGTGATGAAAAGGGTAGATACAGAGAAGTTAAATCTGAGCTGTAAAATTCTAAATTCTTTTTTAAAAACCACAATTAATGCACAGAAAATAGCCCACCTGTAATGTTAACACGATTGCCGGAAACATTCTATCGGGTGTTTTTCCTGCAGTGATGGAGGTAGAACTTAAGGTCCGCTATTAAGAATTACGTTAACTGTTTTCTTGGAGAGCTGGTGTTCACAGATACACATTAAGATCCTCTTGATCTGAACGTTTGTCAGTGGATGATATAGTTGTGTTAGGCCTAGTACTGCCTGAGTACGCTCACTGTCCAAGTTTGCTTGTCGTCCAAGTGCATATGCTCTTCAAGTATGCTCTTTGCCCAAGTATTGTAATGTCCAGGTATGCTTATTGTCAACTGCTTATACTGAAAAAGTACAGGCAGTCTTCAAGTACATGTATTGTAAGGTCCAGGTATGCTTATTGTCAACTACTTATACTGAAAAAGTACAGGCAGTCTTCAAGTACATGTATTGTCCAAGTAGTGGTACGCGTTATTATATGAAACAAAGGGATGCGTGAATCTCTCTAGCAACAATAAAAGAAAGGATAACTCTAGCAGTCTAGCCAATTCCTTGCCATGCTAACACTACATTTATAATATTTACATTCAAACAATATAGCCCGACATTAAGATAATATTTACATTCAAACAATATAGCCCGACATTAAGATAATATTTACATTCAAACAATATAGCCCGACATTAAAATAATATTTGCATTCAAACAATATAGCCCGAATTAAAATAATATTTGCATTCAAACAGTATAGCCCGACATTAAGATAATATTTACATTCAAACAATATAGCCCGACATTAAGATAATATTTACATTCAAACAATATAGCCCGACATTAAAATAATGATGCTGATTTCTGTTAGTGTTTAAAGGAGAGATATTATTAAGTTAAAGTTTTTTGTTTTCGTCTTTCTCTGCTGTTCCAAGTCCTACGTCAGTATGAAGTTTATTTTATGTCCAAAGTATTTGAATTTTGCTGACCACAGTGTGCGTGTGTGTGTGTGTGTGTGTGTGTGTGTGTGTGTGTAATTTTAGTGTGATTTTAACTGAGTGTGTCTCACTTACAGTTATACTAACCATGCCTAAGTCATACAACCTCTCAGTCAACAAAAACAAAATTAAATGCATATCTATTTGTGTAAGCAAAAGTTTGCATTGAAGCGTATGAGCGAATTAAATTTAGCGTATTAAAATCAACTGCGTTGTACCATAGTAATTATTATTTCTGTTTTCAAGTAAAAGACAATTTATGCTTTGTGATCTCATTGCCAGAAAATTGATTTCCGTTAACACAAACACACACACACACACTCGCACACACACACTCGCACACACACACACACACGCACAAACACACACACACACACACAAACACACACAGCACGAGCAACAACGCTTCTGACCCAACCGCGTCAGTGGAGAAGAACTATATTGTTGGAAATTTTGAGTGTTCTTGTGACGTTTACAATCAGAACGTTTGCCCAGCTTAGTGTGAAACGTAGATTTAAATGACTATTTTGAGTGTTCTTGTGACGTTTACAATCAGAGCGTTTGCCCAGCTTAGTGTGAAACGTAGATTTAAATGAGTATTTTGAGTGTTCTTGTGACGTTTACAATCAGAGCGTTTGCCCAGCTTAGTGTGAAACGTAGATTTAAATGAGTATTTTGAGTGTTCTTGTGACGTTTACAATCAGAGCGTTTGCCCAGCTTAGTGTGAAACGTAGATTTAAATGAGTATTTTGAGTGTTGTGACGTTTACAATCAGAGCGTTTGCCCAGCTTAGTGTGAAACGTAGATTTAAATGAGTATTTTGAGTGTTCTTGTGACGTTTACAATCAGAACGTTTGCCCAGCTTAGTGTGAAACGTAGATTTAAATGACTATTTTGAGTGTTCTTGTGACGTTTACAATCAGAACGTTTGCCCAGCTTAGTGTGAAACGTAGATTTAAATGAGTATTTTGAGTGTTCTTGTGACGTTTACAATCAGAATGTTTGCTCAACTTAGTGATGAACCGTAGACCATAAATGAGTATTTTGAGTGTTCGTGTCAAGTTTACAATCAGAACTTTTGCTCAACTCAGTGATGTAATAGAGACTTAAATGAATATTTTGAGTGTTCTTGTGACTTAAATGAGTATTTTGAGTGTTCTTGCGACGTTTACAATCAGAACCAATGCCTAATTCAGCGACGGCTTAAATGAATAGTTTGGGAATATTTAAAATGTCATGAAACAGCTGAAGTATGACTGAATTCACCGGCCGGAAATGAAGCCTGCATAATTTTCATCGAACAGACAACACCCCTCCCACCAACGGTTGTTGGTCTCTTTGCTATACTGACTTCGAAAAAGTCCATAGAGTGGACGATATTGGTTTGAGGAGTCGAGTGCTTAATTATTTTTCTTCTGTAGTTCACGCATTACAATGGATCATTTTAATAATGGGAATAGCGACAAAGTACTGGGTAATTTTAATAATGGGAATAGCGACAAAGTACTTGGTAATTTTAATAATGGGAATAGCGACAAAGTACTGTGTAATTTTAATAATGGGAATAGCGACAAAGTACTGGGTAATTTTAATAATGGGAATAGCGACAAAGTACTGGGTAATTTTAATAATGAGTGCAATACAGTATTTGCCAAGTGACATTCTGAAAGCGCAAGCCAATCACACAAAAAAATGTTAGTCTGCGTTTTACCTCCGCTTGAGAATTGACGAATTAAACCGTATAGCTGACCTGTTTTACATACACCCGAACAATAAAGCAACCCTTTAGAGAACAGCTGGGTGTCCTTCCGCCAGCTTTCTTCGCAGGCCATTCGGCAGAAGGTATCTCTGGCAACGTCATTTCGGATCGCGGCAGGGTCGGAAATTGGCCTTGCAGAACATAGGACGGCACATAAAATTTCTCTTAGAGAATATCAACACACCGTGCACGCACCATCGACAGTGTATTAGCGTAGAGCCGTAGACCAGGTACGCATCAGTGGCCGGGCCGGTCGTCAAAGGCGCGGTTGGGTGTGCTACTGACGGTCGTGGCGGATGATTGATGAGAAGTTTCACTACAAAGAATTTTGTGTGTGTGTGTGTGTGTGTGTGTGTGTGTGTGTGTTTACACGAGTTCTGAAGACAGGTCGTCACTTATCAGTGGGTAGGAGTGTGGGGTGGAGTGGTGGTGGAGGTGGCGGGGGACAGTGATACGCACTAACGCGTTTTGTTCCAAACTAGCATCCTTGTCATAGTAAGCACGACGGAATTGTGCTTCCTGAAGACGTGTGTGCAGTAGATCGTTTTCCATATTAATATGTGATAGTCAACTAATGGTAAGGTTCTCACATATCTTATGAATGTTATAAGATAGGGCAGACCCACTAATGGTAGGGTTCTCACATATCTTACCAGTGTTATAGGGCAGACTACTAATGGTAGGGTTCTCACATATCTTATGAGTGTCGTTCTAAGATATGGCAGGCCAATAATGGTACGGTTCTCCTTAATTACCATTTGGAAGTCGAATGAGTTGTAATGGAACCATTAGCACAAAGAAGTTATGGGGGTGGGGGTGGAATCGTGAATTTTTTTTTAAAAGAAGAAGTGTTTACTCTCGTTTGTTTTTTTAAAATCTAAAACCAACCCAAAACAAATGCACCTAAATTGGATTGTTTTTTACCTGTATTATTTATGCTCGAATAGATTCAGGTAAGTGTTCGCTTGTTGCCTATTTCATTATGAACTTACCTATCTCATTGTGAGGTGTCCATTTTTTAAAATAATCTTTTAATTCAAATAATTTGCCCAGTCATGAGCCAGTTAAAAGTGGTGTGGGTGTGTTAGTGGTAATATGTACGTAATACTTGCGGAAGAAACCTGAGATCGCACAGGTGACACTGTTGCTAACTGCAGTCATTCGGCATATGACCCTGGTCACCAGAGCTCTTAGTGGACTTGTTAAATGCATTACTAATCCATCTACTTGATTTAAGTGTGTTTTTGTTTATTTTGTGTGTGTTTGTTTATTTTTGGGGTGTGTTTGTTTACTTTGTGTGTGTTTGTTTATTTTGTGTATGTTTGTTTATTTTGTGTGGGTTGTGTGAGAGAGAAGAGGGGGGAAAGGGAGTGGGTGGGTGTAACTTCTAATTTGATTCTTGTCATTTAGTGAGGAGCACTTCCATGGTGCCGATTTCGGGGTAGGGGTGGGAGAGGGGAGGGTTACGAACATTTACATAAATACCTGCACGTTTGAACGTGCCACCCGATCTAGTATGTGCGCTTTGATCTGTCACCCGACGCTTACATAGGTAACGAAAAAATTCAAGGCGCCGCTTACTGGCGTCACGGATGCGAAGTCCTCACGCACGGGCAGTGAACTGGAAACCAAGGTCATTACTCTCACGAAACGAGGAGAGACGAGACTTTGGGGGCTGTCGCGAACAGAAATAATTACAGAAACAAAATCATCTGCACCAAGGAACGGTTCATACGCGTGTTCGTCGGCAGCGGGCTTTCTAAATAAAGTCAGATTTAATTACTGCCTTTATCGGTTTTTACACTGTGTGGTCCACTCTTTTAAGCGGTTAGCTAAGTGTGAACGGTACCTGTATGTTCACCACAACCGTGCCTGAATCGCCTTGTAAATAATTATAGCTGTGAACTCCCCATAATCGTACCTGAATCGCTTTGTTCAATAACCGTACTTGTGTACTCCCCATAATCGTACCTGAGTCGCTTTGTTCAATAACCGTACTTGTGTACTCCCCACATTCCTGAATCGCCCTGTAAACAACTATAACTGTGAACTCCCAATAATTGTGCCCGAATCGCCCTATAAAATAACTTTACCTTTGAACTCCCTATAATCTTCCCTGAATCACACTGTAAAATAACCGTACCTGTGAACTCTCCACAATCTTGCCTGAATCACTTAGTTCAATAACCGTACCTGTGAACTCCCCATAATCGTGCCTGTATGACCTTGTTAAATAACCGTAACTGTAAAGTGTAAACCAACAATGCTTCTGCGTGATCGCTCTGTTATCTTGCGCGTTTTGGAGGCAGCTAACAATTTTTGTTGTTGTTGCCTTGTTGATTGAACGTTCTTAAAATAAAGACTTCTTCTATTCAAGCACAAAGTTGCTCTATGCATATTGAAAGTATTTTAGATTTTGAAAGTTTGTTATATTTTCTTATGAGTCATTCATTATATGTAGGTTTCAATTTTTTTTTAAATAAAAGATTTTTTTAACATTTGAATCGAGAAATTAGTGGTGTCTGAACCGTGCCATAAACTGGCATGCATTCGCTAAGGTTGTTTTTCTCCCACGCGTGGTCATACATTGTGCACACGATTATTGCGATATTTACGGTGAAGTGAAATCCATCAAACTTTGATCAGACTCGTTAAATACGCCCAAGCCCTCCTAAAAGTCAGCAATTTGATTACTGTGCGACATGCGGAATTACATCACCCAGTCGCGATTGCCAGTGGAAAGAACTGTATAACAACAACAAAAAAATGAAAACATCATAGAGTTTAAATAAATGAATGAAGATAAAACTTTAGTTAGGAAGTCAGGCATAATTTGCCCCTCTCCATGACACCACCTCCTCCGGCAAATTATGCCTATCTCAGGATAAGTTTGTGCACCGCACGAGTGCCTTTCCATGCAGCCTTTCTCTGTACACGCTTCAGCGATCTTTGTTGTAAAGCTGGGCGACACTTCAACGTCAACAACATTGGCAGCGTACGTCTCACAGCATAAGCGATAGTGCTGCATGGATTGTTTCAATCAAGGACAGGTTAAGTTCGAGTGACGGCCAGAAAGTTTGCTTGCCTTTCGCGTGCTACCACTACCGCCTGCCTGCTGGACATGCGCACAACTCACTGAAGAGGGAGAGGAGGAAACTGTGCGCATGTGTGTGGGGAGTGTAGGGGGTGATGGGCAGAAGTGGGGAAATGATTCCTCTGTAATGTAGCGTGCAGTTTAATTGAAAAGTGCTTGATTTGTCTTTGTTTTCAACGTAATATCCTTGAAAGTCTTTTGTTTTGATTTTTAAAAAAAATGCTTTTGGGCTTCCCTTAATCTTTTTTTTATCCCCCCTCCCCACCGCCACCACAAATACCTTCTCCCCCTATGACTGAAAGCTGAAGGATTTGGAAATAAGGTGGCATAAATAAATAGGTCACAGTCTGCACTAGGACGAACATTGTTATCTGTACAAAGATTTGCATACCTGTTTATTAACAGTACTGCCACTGCTTCTGTTTTAAACTATCGGTCTTTCACTGAGGTGTGTATAGAAATTAAGGACACCTTTAGGGTTTAGCCGAATGCAGATGTGACTTGTGATGCGTATCAATCACCCTATCTATTGGCAAGGGGTTATGCGGAGAGACTATAACTTAAGTATATAATTTTATGGATGACTGCATCTCGAAATCCCTTCGTCACGGGTTTTTTTTTATTGTGATGGATATGAATTGTTGCTATTTCCTCCTGATGCTGTAGCCAGAGAATATAGAGTGAAACCAACTTAACACGTGTTCCATAATTGTAATAATTCGCTGAGATGTTTAATGATGTTATGGGATACTATTTTATCTCCACTGAAGTAAATATTAATTTGATGATTGTAAAATGCCTATGTGCATTTGAAACATTTTGTTTAATGATTATTAATCCACATGTGTGTGACATATTTTTATTTTAATTGTAACGTGCATGTGCATGGTTTAGACCATTTTTAATTCTATTGTAAAAATACGAAATGAGGTCAAATTGTACTAGGAAACCTATTGTCTCTTGCCACTACGTACAGATCAGTGAATTGTAAGTTTATCGCTCATGGAAATAATTACTTTTGTTTCAGAGTGGGTTCTAGTTTGGCATTTCAGGTTGGCATTTCAGTTGATGCTGAGTTCTATGGCTATTGAGCTGAGAACCTGGTTGTAATTCTGTTCACGTAAACATATGTCCTCTGTCTGTGTTCAGTAATATTATTTGTCCTAATTTCAATCTAATATTAAGTATTATCATTTATACAATTACAAATGAGCCTATTATGCAAACGTGTCAAACCCACATGGACTTTGCTATGTAATGCATGAAAAACAGTGAACACTTTTCTCAGTGTAAGCGTGTATCCTACTGATTACAGACAAAGCAAGGGGAGTGTCCGTTTGCCCACAGGAAAAGTGTGTTTAATACAAGTTGGTTGTTCACCTTTGTTTACAATTACATCGTATGCAATCTACCGACAACCTAAGCATTCATTTGACAGCTGGCAGTGCCAGTACAAGCACTTGGAGCATCTTTGTTCACAAGTCACAGCGCATACAATCTGCTGACAAGGTAGACATTAAAATGACAGTCGGCAGTGTCAGTGCTTGTCGATTGGTCACCTTTGTTTATAATTACAATACTACAATCACACACACACACACACATGACCAAGGCAGGCTTGAAGAGAAGGCTTTCCTAGTCACTTAGTTACTACACTTGGAACAGAAGAAACAAATCCCTGCACAAACACTTCAGTGAAATATCGCAATCCTCGTTAATTACACAAGAGGCTTTAAGGTCATTGGCCATTATGAGCACGCACGTTTGTACACACTCTGACAAGTGGGAGATAATTTCCTTATGTCTGCGTCTACGAACATGCGTGCGTGCGTATGTACGTATGTGGGTGGGGTGGGTGAGAGGTTAGAAGGTGTCGCTTAAACTTTGCTGGTTTGTTGTTCGACGCAAAAAGCCCCCCCAAAAAAAAACAAACAAAAAAAAACCCCTCTCCTATTCGTGTTCTTATTTTACGATTTTTAACAGAGTACAAATTTCAGTTTTAGTAATAGCTGAATCGTTTGATGAATTAAACACCCCTCACGCACTCCTATCTTTGTCGCTTCCAAGTCTGAAGCACGTCTTTCACTAGCCGAGCACATTAATTCAGATTAAGTAACGTCGGTTTGAAATGCTGTCGGAGGAGAATTAAAAATTAATTCCCTTTGACACGACTGCTGACTTATTTTTACTTCTTAAAGAAAAGTTTGAAAGAAAAAATTCTAAAAGGAAAATTCGAAAGAAAAAAAAAAAGTTACACTAGACCAGCATTAAGGCTTTGAATGTCTGTGGCTAGAACGTATTGAGCTGTACGCCGAATGGTTTTGAGGTGTCGTTTTTACTTTTAGAGTTTCGCAATTGGACGGTGTCACAGTGCTTCACGTCTTGTCACTTTTATGGGCTTCAGTAAATTTTAGTTTCCTTTTGTCGCGAATTTCGCTAAGGCACTCTCCCACAAAATGCTCACGCCTTTGCTGGTCCTGCTACAGAATGTAACTACCACCACCACTACCACGCACATGCATGCGTACATACACATGTATTGGTACGTACGGACAGTCATTTTACAAGGTTATAGTTCAATACAGTAGAAATGTATTTGAAAGTTTGCTGATACATTCATCAAACTCGTCTATTTATTCTACCGTCTGTCCACACCTGTCACGACGTGGCTAAGTATGACAGAAAGTGAGCCTTTATCTATCTGTTGATTTGTCTACATCTGTCTCGACGTGGCTAAATATGACAAGACGAGCCTAAATCTGTCTACCGAACTGTCTCGACGTGGTTAAATATGACAGAAGACGAGCCTAGGTCTGTCTACCGAACTGTCTCGACGTGGTTAAATATGACAGAAGGCGATCCTAAATCTGTCTGCCGATCTGACATGCGACCAGTTACGTCATAGGGTGATTGTATACGTGCGTAAAGCTGAGGGTGCACGTGAAGCGAGTGGCACATGACACCAACAACTATGCTCGCATTCAGCCACCCGTACATCATCCTACCCAGCTTAGAAGTCCTACCGTGGGCTACGTTAGTGTGTTAGTAGAGATTCCAGATCAGACGTTTGACCAACTTCCACCACAAGCAAGAGAAACCTCTGCAGGTTGCATTGGCTGACTAATTTGCCTGTAGCTTGGTGACTGGATGTCACCTCTGCAGGTTGCATTGGCTGACTAATTTGCCCTGTAGCTTGGTGACTGGATGTCACGTAAATCATAGGTGGATGTCCCCCATTTGTCCATTGTTTCACGTATTTGGTAAGTGTGATAGACACACACGCGCATTCACATACACGCATATATGCACATTCATGCATATACATACATACACAGGTACACTCATTTGTGTTTGTATGCCACATGAATATACAATCACAAACAAGACTAGAATATATTATCTTCAAATGCCATTTTCTGTATTATGATTTTTTTTTCGTCTTAGCAATTGAAAAACTAATTGCTGCTTGATCGAATTGCCCCAGGCCCCTTCCTCAAATCAAACAGACTGTTATTGGCAAAACTCGCCTTTTCTATTCCCTTCATTCGTCTTCTTCTTTTAATATTTAAAAGAAAAACAACCTTAGTTGCCATAGTGATGTGCAACATCTTACTCATCCGTGAAATAAGTGAACGTCGAGAGAGAGAGAATACGGTAAACAGGCGGAAGCAATAAAAGAGAATGGAAGGGGAAGGGGCGGTTTTGTAGTGGATGGGGGGAATAGCGATGAAAAACTTTGCACTGCACTGAGTCACTGCATCGTTATGACATATCCCCGGGATATCCTTTGGTTACTGCGAGACAACGGGCTTACTTACGGCTTTAGGGGATAAGTTATGTACTTTGCCAGTGTGGCACATATACGATCAAATCTGTTATCGCCATCCTGCATAATGATTATGCACGGCGTCACACACACACACACACACACACACACGAGCTTTGGAAGAGCACATACTGCTTATGAGATAGCTAGGAGTTACTGAGTTAAAAATGCTTATGAGTTAGTAAGAAGTTTCCTGAGTTAAGCATACTTATGAATTAGAAGTTAACTGAATTACACATTCAAGTACAGGACAGGCACTTTATTGAGGGTTGTGGTGTTGGTGGGAAGACTCCGTAAGTTTGTAAACTCACGCTGTTAACTTCTGGAGGTTTAATTATTTTCGGCGCAGGGATCGGCAATATATGTCGGTGCAGGTGTTTCTGGAATGTTTCCAACACTTCCACGCTCTCACTCTCTACACGTGTGCAAACAAATACCTGCACACACATTCTCTCTCTCACACACACACATTGTCGCTCTCACATTCTCTCTTTCACACACACATACACATTCTCTCTCTCTCTCTCTCTCTCTCTCACACACACACACACACACACACATACATTCTCTTTCTCACAAACACACACATTCTCTATCTCTCACACACACACGCATTCTCTCTTTCTCTATTTCACAAACACACACACACATACACATTCTCTTTCTCACAAACACCCATTCTGTATCTCTCACACACTTTCTCTCTCTCACACAAACATACACACACTCTCTCTCACACACACATTCTCTATGTCTCTCTCTCACACACAATTATCATACATTCTCACAAATATACATATATTTCGCTCACTTTCACACAACCGCATATATATACAAGTCCTCACTCACGGTTATCAACCTTGTGTGTTTTCTTTATTTTGAAAATATAACTGAAAGTTAGCATTTATTGCCAGTGTACGTGTATATATGCACACCAAAAAACGAAACTACAGAAGGGAGTAATAATAGTATGCTGTTGTTATAAGAACCAAACTAATAATAATAATGTACATATACACACACTCTCACTCCCACTAACAAAGAACTACAGGCTTGAGTACGTCCATACAGATTCCTTTAGTAATGGCTGTCGGTTAAAATAAAAGAGTAGCATTCCTTAGTTCCAAAGCAATTCCAACGAAGAGAGAGAGAAAAAAAAACAACACAAGAAAACTAGGTGAGAGAATATGAATAGTGAGAGTGTGAGAGAGAATGAAGTGTAAAAACGAGCGAGGGAGAAAAAGAAAATGAACTAAATTGTTTACTACTGACAGATTCTGGATATCATCGAGGTTGATTAAATAATACGAGTAGTTATAATAGGGTTGGAGAGAGAGAGCAGTACAGATAGAGTGATAATGTGGCAGAAGAAGAGTGTGAGAATGAATAAGGGAAAAAGAGACGAGAGAGAGGAGGGGGTGGGAGTATATAAGAGAAGGAAAAATTTTCCAGTAGATGCTAGTACAGTAATTGCTCAGTTTTACGACAGTTGTTCAGCCCTTATAAAACCGTTGTCTAACCCTAACGACAGTTACCGAGCCCTACTTATACTACATACATACAACTGCTTGCCCTTATACAGCAGTTGACCAACTCTAAACACCAACATACATACAACTGCTTACCCTTATACAGCAGTTGACCAACTCTAAACACCAACATATATACAACTGCTTACCCTTATACAGCAGTTGACCAACTCTAAACACCAACATACATACAACTGCTTGCCCTTATACAGCAGTTGACCAACTCTAAACACCAACATACATACAACTGCTTGCCCTTATACAGCAGTTGACCAACTCTAAACACCAATTGTCTAGCTAGTGTTCAGCAATATCCATATCATAAGTTTTAATTGCCCGTTCTTGTACAGCAGTTACTCAACCCAAAAATAATTGCCCAATCCTGAAACAATTACCCAAACCCCGCAAATTTCCGAACTCTTAAACAAGTGTCTGTCCCTAGCACAATGGTCTGACTGTATACAACAGTAACCCAAAAGGCATGCTGAAACTTTAGTTCAACAGTTGTCTACAACCCAAATAATAACAATTGTCAAACTTTTACTATAATTATAGTCCCTAGACTTAGCACAACAATTTTCCTACAGCCCAAGTAACAACAGTTGCCAAATTCTGTACATTTTGGTCCCTAGACCTAGTGGTTGCTCTGCCCTATAGTTGTGTGATTCTGTGATAAGTGTATTTACAGGTTCATGACACGAGGCAGTGGTGAATGTGGGTGCACGTCTTGTCAGGATCATCTGATGAGAACATTTGTGAAGGAACAACAGAGCAAATTAGTGTACTGCGGACCAGCACAACAAAACAATGAACAGCTTTTCCCAGTCTGTAATCTGCAGCTGAAAAGATATTAGTATTTATAGCCTGTTGCATTGAGTTCATGTGCAATTCACTTCTACGAGGAAAGTCTTAGTGGCAGCATAAAATGCCAAGAATATGGTAGCATATGGACACCGCCCGCAAACCATTACTGGTGTACACATTGCCAAACCACCAAATGGAAGTGGACTCCATTCTTAGGCCAGTAAAACAACAGGGCTAGAAGTAGGCTCCATTCTAAGACCAGTAAAACATAAGGCTACAAGCAGGTACCATTTAAAGGCTATATTAAAACAACATGGCTAGAAGTAGGCTCCATTCTAAGGCCATTAAAACAATAGGCTTAGAAGTAGGCTCCATTCTAAGGCCATTAAAACAATAGGCTTAGAAGTAGGCTCCATTCTAAGGCCATTAAAACAACAGCACTATAACTAGGCTCCATTCTAAGGCCAGTAAAAAAACAGGGCTAGACGTAGTCTCCATTCTAAGGCCAATAAAACAACAGCCCTAGTAGAAGGCTCCATTCTAAGCAATGAAAGAATCTCTGCACTACAACAAGTTTGAATCCAATGTGACACAGATGGGAGAAAGTATCTCTCCACTGACTTCTCTGTAGAAGCAGTTAAGATGCAGTTAGTATGTCACTTCTTTTCCTGGGAAGGTGAGTTCCTTAGCAGCTTGTCATTCAGGGTGTTTGGCAGATTTATTTGGTTGAGTTATTTGATTGAGTTATTTGATTGAGTCATTTGGTTGAGTTATTTGCATCCCTGTTGACATGAGATATAGTAATGTTGTGCTCTCATACAATCAAATTATATTTGATCTGCTATTCTGATCACCACTCTTAGTGAAGAAGAAACGATTTGTGTCATATTGCAGATTACATTCTTGATACTGCATCTTGCTTATTCTAAAGACCAGAGGCCATTGCACACAGTATCAATTCTATGAAAATAAGATTGTGATACACCCTCATAATTCCAGAACCCAAAGATAATCATAACCCTGTCATTTCTAAAACCCAAAGATCATGATACAACTTGTTAATTCCAAAATCTAAATATCATAATACCTCATGCCAATTCTAAAACCCAAAATAGACATCATTCTAATTCCAGAAAGCCAAAGATTGTGTCATACATCATAATCTAACAACGAACAATTGTGGCTTGTCATATCATTTCAGGATAAGTCCATGGCACATCCTACCAGTTCAGTGTGTGTGCGTGTGCATGTGTGTGTGTGTGTGTGTGTGTGTGTGTGTGGTTGTGTGTGAAGTTCCTAAAAAGTTCAAAGCACATGCCTGAAAAATTCTTTTTTTACATGGCAATTACGCATTGAGGAGAATGACACTTATGTATGTGTATGCAATACTGGAACCTCTACATTGGTAAATATTTCTTAATTAATTGTGGACACCCAAAACAATGAGGTGGACAAAATGTACGTCTGAGCTGAGTTCATTCTGCTAACATTTACGATCTCCTCAGATATGAAAGGGAAATTATCCTTGAATCTGATTTCCAACACCACTGTGTGTTGCAGCTTAACAATTATATTTCTTTCACTCACTCCTGTTGCAGTTTACAGTTCTTGGACGGGTCCCCATTTGCTGCTTTTTTATGTAGGCCATCGCAGACTACAAAGGTTATCACTTATCAATTAGCGAACATCACGTAGAAATGTGGCATTGCGATAATCTCGGGGCCTCACGGGATTTAGCCGCTTGCCCTTTTCTGACTAACTACACCTCTTTTCCTTCCTTTTTCTTCAGCATGCAACTGACTGATGGGCAACGTATTTGTTGCCAACAGCAGTTTGAAATTTGACGTGTCATTTTTGTGTTTACCCCTATGCCCTTCCTCCCGAAAGAAGTCTCTGCGGATCCAACGGTGCAGTCTGAGTTATTTAGAACTCGGGTCGCCATCACTGGTTTCTCGCAAGAAGTCTGACTGCATTATCTGCCCTTGACGTGTAGAATTTGGATAAGGGCAGGGAACGACGGTCGTAATCTGACCAATTTGCTTTTTTAATGGAGCAGTCAAACAGGCAACGAACGTTCATGAATATAGATTAGAAATAACTTTTGTTCCCTTTGGGTTTGAACCCAGGGATGGTAGCAGCACGATAAGACGAGCACCTCGTCGGCGCCATTCACATGGCGAGCAGTAGTGTGGCCTTGAGAAGTCAACACACTCATAAAGCTAGTGTACTTAGTCAAATGTGAAACACGTGAGAGGAAAGGTTCCCCCCCCCCCTTCCTTCCGAGGATCTTAAAGGCGGAGCGGAGTATTGGTGCCCCAGTGATTGTTCTTACGGGTTATCCCCGGTCAATCTTGTTTTATGTGCTTTTTTTTTTGTTGTTTGAATTGCTGTGCGTGCAAGTATTTATGTATTCGTGTGAGTGCGTGTGCCTTTGTATACCTTAAAGTAATTATTTTAAAAATATATATATTATAGTTATTACTACTATAGCGCGTAACTACTACTTGTACTTGAGTGATTCGGTTACACTACAGTGTCTTGTTTTAGCTGTTACACTAAAACTAGTTTAGCTTGTACAGCTGCTACAATACTATTTATACTGCTGCTCTAGCTACTATGACTATTACTGCTTTTCTAGCTGTTGCTGTTACTGGATACTATGCGTATTGCCGACCACTACTCTAAGTATTACCATGTCTGTACTACTATTTACTATACGTATTGCCGACCACTACTCTGAGTATTACCATGTCTGTACTACTATTTACTATACGTATTGCCGACCACTACTCTGAGTATTACCATGTCTGTACTACTATTTACTATACGTATTGCCGACCACTACTCTGAGTATTACCATGTCTGTACTACTATTTACTATACGTATTGCCGACCACTACTCTGAGTATTACCATGTCTGTACTACTATTTACTATACGTATTGCCGACCACTACTCTGAGTATTACCATGTCTGTCCTACTATTTACTATACGTATTGACGACCACTACTCTTAAGTATTACCCTGTCTGTACTACTATTTACTATTGCTGCTGCTAGAACTGTTTAGTCACTCCCACTGCTAAGTACATTTACAACTTCTACCGCTACTACAGTTGTTGTTGCTACTGTAGCTATTGCTAACACTAGTCAGTTTCAATCTCTGTTAATATTGCTACCCTATTACTGTTACTCTTACTAGAACACTTGAACAATCTAAACAATATATCTGCAAAAGCACCTTGCTATTTCAGTTAACATCCAAAAATCCACTTTACCCAAAACGACCACGATACATGAAAACAGTACAATGTATCTGTAGTTAAAGGCCTACAATAAAACGATTGACGTTGACACCAAATGCGTCAAATAAAACCCAGAGGGTGGGTAAGGGGGAGAGAGGGCACACTTTTGAGCAGTCTTGAATGAGACGCCGGGTAGGGGTGGTGAAAGTCTGAGTGTGGGAGGCAATTTGTTCCAGGTTGGTGGTTCCGTATGCTCACAGGAACGATAGTCATAGCGCCTGGTGGTGTCAACAGGAACACACAAGTGTCTTGAGGTGTGGAGGGGCGGGGGAGAGAGAGGGAGAAAGAAAGAGCCCAGTAGTAGGCAGGCCTCTAACGAGAAAACACGGTTATCTAGGACTTCAATGTCTGACTCTTTAATACAACGTAATCGAGGGTTAAGTGGGATTTGAATTGGACTCTAGACTAAGAATAAGCCGTACAGGGTCAAGGTCTAGAGAGAGATTTGCTTTGAGGGGAAGAACTATGTGGGAGGATGTTTTGTGGGGTGGGGTGATGTCTGAGCATGGGAAGGGTGGTAGAGAAAGTAAAAAATACCGTGGTGGTAATACCTTCGAGTTTTAAACACCTGTTAAATAAATTGTAAAAAGTACAAGTAAAAATTTAATCATTCTAGACTTACACTTGACTACGACGGTAATTATTCGTAAGAGAAACAAATTAATACCATTTACAGTACAAATAACTAAACAATCAGAATTGCTGCATTTACTGACATACATTACAAATAACTAAACAATCAGAATTGCTCCATTTACTGACATACATTACAAATAACTAAACAATCAGAATTGCTGCATTTACTGACATACAGTACAAATAACTAAACAATCAGAATTGCTCCATTTATCGACATACAGTACAAATAACGAAACAATCAGAATTGCTGCATTTACTGACATACATTACAAATAACGAAACAATCAGAATTGCTGCATTTACTTAAATTATACATTTAAATAGCTAAAAAGTACTTAACAAGGCCTTTAGGACCAGGTGAAGAAAACTGCGAATATATCTGATCGGCTGCAGTGCTCGCAGTTCGTAAATGTCCATTTCTTCCATGACGATATAGCTCTGTTCCTTCGTTTACCTTTTGAAACATTTTACTCATTTATTTTAGTCCAAGTCACTCGTTTAGTTTTGGATGAATTTATTTCACTCATAGAGTGTTGATTCCTATTGGACTACTCGTCTGCTGTGATGATATTTCACTAATATTGTTTGCTTACAAAAAGTGCCATAACGTGCTTTGTAGGATGTTTCATTCGTTTACTTTGGTTAAATGTACTGCACTAACATGCTTTGGTTAGTGTTAAGGCCGATGATGATTATGATGTGTGTCTTCTTGTCTTCTGCACGCAGCGCCATTTGTACAAATTCACAAAATGTAATAGTGTTCATGTTATTTTTAAAAAAAACGTCTCTGAACTGACGGAACAAGGGCAGCAAACAATTAAATGGTACAAGTCAAACGGCAAATGTCCAAGTCCACGTCCACGGCCACTATATGCATTTCTGTCATAATACGTACAAGTTCAACGACACCACAATAATAATGATACCATCTCCCACCCTAACATATAGTTAAATAAATGCTCTTCACCTCTTTCCCCTAGCGCCTCTCTCTCTCTCTCTCTCTATATATATATATATATATTATTCTGAAAGTGCGGCCGTCCACGAAACCCCATAAAGGCAAGATGGGCAATCCGGACTAAAAGACTGCTAAAAATAGCTTGTGTTTCCTCATTTGCTTTCAATTCTCAATTGCAGCTAAATGCCTAAGAGTTATATAACGAATCAAATATTTAATGAACCTACCATGGTTATGCTTTAATACATAACTCTTTCCTAATATATAATCTAGAGCAGAGGTGGGCAAACTTTACAGTGCAAGGGCCGCATAGTAAAAAGTTAATATTTTAAATAGCAAAATGTAAAGGTTTTTCTAAATAACAATCGTAATTAATTTTCATTGTTAATATTTGAAAACTTATATTTCAAAAGAAGCACATTTATTTGACGAACAGAGTCAGTGCGAATGATGCAGCTGATCACATTCATTGACCAGTTTGTCTAAATTTAGTGACAAGTTGTTCGTGCTGATCTTTAAAACTGAGTGAAGATTTTAATCTGTGAGAAGCCGTCTATTCTTTGATTTGTTGACTTTCATAGTAGAGAAATTCTGCTCAGAAATGTAGGTTGATGCAAATAACACAAACATCTTTCTGGCAAATTCTTTCAGATTTTGAAACTTTCCTGGGCGCAGAGAAGCATTAAACTCAATCAGGGGTTTGGTTTCAAAAGTTTTTCTTAAGGAGTTGTCGGCTTGCAAATCAATCAGTCCCATTTGCAGTTTTTCAGTGGCTGTTTCAATGTCACAAGCAAAGGGTGAGCTGAACAGTTGAACTGTTGTTCCATTGCTTGAAATCAGCAAACCTCCAGATAAATTCTTCTTTTAAAGCCGTGATCTGACAACTGTACTTGTCTTGAAATCGGCAAACCTCCAGATAAATTCTTCTTTTAAAACCGTGATCTGACAACTGTACTTGTCCGATAATGCTTGTGAAACAGTGTTTAGTGTTCATCTCATTCAATTTTTGCAATTATGTCCACAGCAAATGCAAAATCACAAATTCATTCTTTACTCTGCATTTGTTATGAAAAGTCATAAAAGATATCTTTCATAGATAAAAAAAAAAATCAGAATCTCTGCTTTGAGGCCCACACCCTCTTTAGTACTTTCCCCACGCTTAACCAGTGGACATTTGTGTGGTACAGCACATCAGTGAAATCAGCTTTCATATCTTAACCAGTGGATATTTGTGTGGTACAGCACATCAGTGAAATCAGCTTTCATATCTTAACCAGTGGACATTTGTGTGGTACGGCACATCAGTGAAATCAGCTTTCATATCTTAACCAGTGGACATTTGTGTGGTACGGCACATCAGTGAAATCAGCTTTCATATCTTAACCAGTGGACATTTGTGTGGTACGGCACATCAGTAAAATCAGCTTTCATATCTTAACCAGTGGACATTTGTGTGGTACAGCACATCAGTGAAATCAGCTTTCATATCTTAACAGCGGACATTTGTGTGGTACAGCACATCAGTGAAATCAGCTTTCATATCTTAACCAGTGGACATTTGTGTGGTACAGCACATCAGTGAAATCAGCTTTCATATCTTAACCAGCGGACATTTGTACAGCACATCAGTGAAATCAGCTTTCATATCTTAACCAGTGGACATTTGTGTGGTACAGCACATCAGTGAAATCAGCTTTCATATCTTAACCAGTGGACATGTGTGTGGTACAGCACATTAGTGAAATCAGGTTCCATATCTTAACCAGTGGACATGTGTGTGGTACAGCACATTAGTGAAATCAGGTTCCATATCTTAACCAGTGGACATGTGTGTGGTACAGCACATTAGTGAAATCAGCTTCCATATCTTCCAACAGGTTTCGGAACTGCCTGTGTTTCAGTCCCCTTGCTCTTATTGCATTCACTCCACACACGACTGGATCCACAACATGCTTAAGATTTAAAGAATTACAGAGGCTTTCTTGATGTATGATGCAGTGAAAGGACAGTACACATGACTGGATCCACAACATGCTTAAGATTTAAAGATTTACAGAGGCTTTCTTGATGTATGATGCAGTGAAAATACATTTCACTATGCAGTGGGAAATCTTTAATTTTATCGTTCATTAACTTCGCAATGCCGGAATGTTTACCTGTGAGTGAAGGAGCCCATTCAGTTGTAATACTTGCCAGTTTTTTTTAATTTATTTTTATTATTGTTGTTTTTGTTTGTCCGATCAATTTGGGTTAAGATTTTTTATTGTTAACGGTTTTTTAAAAAAAATAAATTCTTTGTTGGTTTTGTTGTGGGTCGAGTATGTGCACATGCTGACGATGTCTTAAGTGTTGTGTGCAAATCACGTGTCCGTAAGCTGATAATGATTTGTGTACACCACCATTAAGACTGCTCTTTCTTGTGCTTGTTTCATCAGTTCCTTTCTGTATATTTTTTTCCTTTCCCAAATTCCATTGTCAATTCTTACTATAGTTAGCATTCTGGTTCGTGCGAACTCTTTCTCGCATTACCATGGTAACACTGTTTTCAGCCAATCACTCATCGAATGCGTTTATGACCAACTCTTTTTTTTTATAAGTATGATTTTAAAAGAATTACTTTCTCTCGAAGTAATAATTTATATTTATCTGGTGGGTAAATGGGGTTCGTTTGACATTTATTATAGTGTTTGTATTGAATACTTTAGACTTGATGTAAGATTTAAAGAATTTCATAAGCCAGAAAGATCCAGTGTTGCCATAGTAGTAGTAGAGATATTTGATTGGGTTAAGGAGTGGTAGGCTTGAGGTACTCAGTTTTTTATGCTCAAGGCTATTCGTACTGGAGATGCAGGAGACATGATATTTGGGGAAAGCAGTGGTCATGTTTGGAGCGTGCTAAAGGCATATTATGCTGGAGAAACAGTGCTGGAGTTGCAGTAGGTATGCAGTGGTGGAGAAACCTGGATTTATAATACTGGAGAGGCCCGTGCTATTGCTATAGACAGGGTATGTTATGCTGGAGAGGCTATAGGAGAAACGTAAGTATTGTTAGAGAAACAGTAGGCATATTATTCTGCAGAGACAATGATTATATATTCTATGCTGCAGAGCAGTAGGCGTATTATGCTGGAGAGAAAATGATTATGTTCTGCTGGGGAGCCAGAAGGCATTCTTGCTAAAGCGCACAGATAGGGTGAGGTCATTGGAATGAAAACATATATTTCGGATATTTGAGAAATCAGAATACATTAATCTATCTGAAAGTGAGAATAGATAAATACACTAGGATGGGAGATGAGAGGGGGGGGGAAAGATATTAAATTCTTCATAAATCAGTTTCCCCCCCACCCCACCCATAGTAAGCAAGCTAAATGTTGCTATATTATTGAAGGTACAGGATATATTATTGAAGGTACAGGTTATATTATTGAAGGTACAGGATACAATATTAAAGGTAGAGGATATATTTCTTTTTGTGACCTAATCTAGTGCACATTGTTCTGTATGTTGATAACAGTCTTACATCTGAATTTTCACTTTAGCGTTTTAGCTTTAATTTTCACATTGCGCAATATCAGGTACAATCCGTTACTGTTCTTTTTAAATCTTCCATGATTCAGAAAGTACTCTGTCTTATCCTGAGAGCATAAAAGACAAGCTATGTCATTTTCATAGTATAATTTGTCCGAACCAGACAGCCAGTGAATAACCGCACTTACTTCTTTTTACCGACTAGGATTAAGCTAGGAATGTCAGGTTACTTGCATTGAAACGATATATGCATGCGTGCGTGCTTCTGCGTATGTGCATGCGTGCGTGCGAGCGCATTTCGAAGTCTTTGTCCGTGCTTACGGTAAGATAAGCAGAGAACAGAATGGAATGGAGGAAACTGGTTGTCAGGTCATCAGTGGTGCCCCAATGGTCGACAAGACTAAGGGATAGATAGATAGAACTCGCCAATGAAAGACTTTCTTGATAACCATCTAACTACTTCAGCTTTTTCTTCCTAGGAATTTAAGATGAATGGTGATAGTGTGTTATCTAAAAATATTAAGAGAGACCTGCTACACTCAATAAAACGTATTTCTGAGGCAATAAAACTTACACGTGTGTAGTGTGGCGGAGTAAATTTATTTGTCTATCTCTATTTTTAAGCTTAATTGTCATGTGAATTGCTAAATGTCAAATAACCTGATCTTGGGCACTACTTATGCTGATATTTTCAATTGTCAAAACTGGAAGTAAACAACTCAGTTGAGGATAGGCTAGAAATTACTTAAACAATCTAAACCAGTTCCAACAAGATAAGTAGTTTTTCTGACTAATAGTTTCACACACTTGTTCATAACCAATTCTTCGAATGGGAATGGACCGGAAGTTTCTTTGAAGAAGTACTCTATTCTATTCACTTTGAATTTGAACATGAGTCAGGTCACAAAGGCGATCATTAGTATATGGTAAATTAAATGACTGATAGCAAAGAATGGACTTAGAATATTTTTGTGGTTGGCATCATTGATCATTGTACATCTCAACACACACTACACACACCGCACACTCTCCGCTCATAAAACGTGAAGATAAAAGACATTGATTATGTGTAAATTGCCAGAGAAAAGGTTGTTTTACTTTACGCAACTCCTGAAAAGTGACATTTTTCTTGCTTCCAGTTTCAAAGAATCTAAGAGTAAGATAGGGTGGAGAGGGGCAAAGGCCTAAGTGGATCTGAGCGCCCGTAATGGACAGATCTTTTCTCTTGATCTTACTTCATATCGGTATAATCATGTATCCCTGACTTGTGATCCCGATCTGTGTACCCCGTATACAAATGAGAATTGTCTACTTCGTATATTACAGATATCAGCCTAATGATATAAAGCTGTTCTAATATATTGCTTGCGTATTACAGATATCAGCCTAATGATATCTAGCTGTTCTAATATATCGCTTGCGTATTACAGATATCAGCCTAATGATATCTAGCTGTTCTAATATATTGCTTGCGTATTACAGATATCAGCCTAATGATATCTAGCTGTTCTAATATATCGCTTGCGTATTCTTATACCGTACGTCTTTTACGTTTTTAGTCTTTATATTATCTTTTCTTTGTTATTTTAAATAATCGTGCTTTGTGTTCACTCGTCAAAGGAAAAAAAAATCCTTGCTTTTACATTTTATGTATGTGTAATTTTGGAATTCAGAGCCTTCATCCTGCCATCGTTATTATCGGAATAAAATTTCCGGTTATCCCAGCCTTCTCATGCGGTCATGACACGTCGTGTTTAAAGGGCGCGCATACACACATGCGCACGCACACACATGCACACATGTGCACGCACACACATACACACATATGCACGCACACATACGCGTATTTTTTTTGTTGTTGTTTTGGTTGATAACTTACCTGCAGTGTACAGAACGGTCAGCACCACTGAGAGGAAGACCACCGAACCCGCGTGCTCCATGACTGGACGAACGGACGGACGGACGGACAATCACAGATCTGCCTACAAGTAGGCGTAGATCTCTCTTCCAAAGTTATCCTGTCGCTCTCTACTCCAAAGTTATCCTGTCGCTCTCTACTCCAAAGTTAACCTGTCTCTCCTCTGATTGGTGTCTGTATCCAGTGAACTGCTTCCACTAACCGACGCCAACTCCGAACGTTTCACTCAGCCCTGATACTCCATCTGAAGTCAAGCAGCTGCACACATACACACGCACTCACCCCCAAACAATCGGTACACCTTGCATTACAGCGAGCAGTTTAATGCTTCGAGTTTTCGGGCCGCTCAGATACGTTCTACCACGGGGCCAATCTATCATCTGTCATTCGTCCTCTGAATTACCGTTGACTGCTGTCGGTCCCTGCTTAGGGCATTACTCGCCGTGAGTGTTACACCTTTTTTTTTTTTTTTTTTTAAACATGCAGAAGCAATATCAGCACCTTAACGGTTTTCAGCCACTTGGGGTATGCACAAGCGTCTCTGCAGATTCTGAAAGTTTCACGTCAAACCCGGCCGGCAGTGCACTTTCGTAGAGAAGGGCGTGTTCCGAGACTCGCGATCTTGGTTTCCCTGGGACCGAGTGAATGGAGATAACGTGCAGGAGTACAGTCTTGAGTGTCGGTTGCTTGTTTTATGCATGCGTACCTTGGCGGTGGGCACGGTAAAAGATCTTGCTTTGAAGAGTTCGCTACTTTGTAACTCCCCCCCCCCCTCCGATCTTTCCCTACTCTGGCAGGTTGTGTGTGTCTTTTAAAAGTCCACGTTACGGCGCTATGCAAGCGGAGCAAAAGCAAGGCAAGGAAAAAGTAATCTAAGCTGTAGTCAGGTAACACACGATTAGGAGCTGAGCAAGCTTGTTTTGTCTCTCTCTCTCCTTTAATAGAGTTTGTTGTTTTTTTACTCACGATTTAAGTGTCTGATAATCATAACTAAGTTTGTTTTGGTTACTGGTGTTATGCTTAACTTGCAGTTCTTATAACCCAGGGGTGCACAAACCGCGGCCCGCGGGCCGCATGCGGCCCCCGACAGGGTCCTGTGCGGCCCCCAGAAGACTTTAGGATGTTACCATTATTTGTAACAGGCAAGGAGCTTTTAACATTAATCTGAACAAGGGAGTAGAACAGTGGTTTGCTTTCCCGTGGAAGCATCTTGTGCTGTGTTGAAAACAAACGCTGGATGCGGTATTGAGGTGAGAGGCTGTGTATTGGGCACATTGTTCAGTTCAGCTGATCAAAGGTGTACTGTTGAAATAGTAGTATCTGCACATCTTTGATGTATGGCGACATCAAATAGCATTAGAAAGAGGTCTATATCTAAACCCAAGTCGGCAGGCAGCCAGCTAAAGTTCAGTCTGGGGATGGGGTGAGGTGACACTGGGGGGGGGGGAAGGATGGTGCAGTCAGTGTGTGTGAATATGTGGCTGTGGATGTCTGGTTGGAATGTACTGAATGAATTACACTTTTCGGAGTGAAGTTGTTTTTAAACTACTGCCCTTTGTTAATATGTCAGAAACCTGCTCATAAGAAGCTAAAATTGAAGACGAAAATCATCAGTTTAAAGAAGAGTGGAGGCTAAATACTTTATGCGGCATTTTAATGGAGCAGCTATGTGCTTAATTTGTTGTGAGTCTGTTACTGTGATGAAGGACCTCAACTGCAAGCGGCATTACAAAACAAAGCAGCTGCGACTTTTGATGACTTAAAAGGCACTGGAGAAACAACAAAATTGAGCAACTTTTAAAAGGTCTGTCAGCACAGCAACATTTCTTCACAAAAAGTCTGAAGAAAACAACTAGTATTTTGCTCGTGCAAGTTGCAAAGTAGCACATATTGTTGCCAAATCATCACGGCCTTTTACTGACGGTCATTGATCTTCAATGTTCACCTGAACTGAAGTCATCATTTCAGCAGAACAACATTTTAACATTTTATGGAAGTCTCAGCTCGAGCACAAACAGAAATGTCAAGGACTTGGCTTGCAAGTTGTTGTCAGAATTCGGCAGCACATACTTGTGTGAACAAACGTTTTCAGTAATGAACATGAACAAGAACAAGCTGAGATCGAATTTGACGACAACAATCTCTGTTCGATTTTGAGGCTGGCGACTACAAAACTCGAACCAAATATTGATAAAGTTGTTAACAACATTCAGGCTCACCCTTCTCACTAATAAAGACTAAATCTAGGTTAATAAGGCAAAAACGAATGTATTTCATTATTTCTGTTGTCATCCATGTGCAATCTGACTTGCGGCCCTCCATGCACTATCAATTGGAAATGTGGCCCTCTGGCCTAAAAAGTTTGTGCACCCCTGACCGTTTAATTATCGCATTTCTATTTCTAGTTGTACTTGCCTTTTATGTTGAAATATACTTCCATCTCTTTTCCTTTCTCTGTCTTCCTTCCATCCACTTACCGCCGCCACCCTCCATATACCTTTTATATTATTTACTCACAGATAACAAAGAACGAATGAAACTCTCCAACAAGTGCTCTTGCAGTTTTCTGTCAGTCAAGTCAGTCTGCTGGATGTGTGGGATTGGGATGGGTGGGTGAGCGTTACGAATATACTAGAACAAATAAAATGTATTTCTGGGGGATAGTAAAACTTACATGTGTGTTAGTTTCGACATTATAGGCAGCGTGACACTTTTGTTCTTGATTGGCATCATTGATCAATGTACGTCAGTTTTATTGTTTGTTGGCATGCACAATTATGATTAATACCTATCAATTTTATTGTTGGTTGGCATGCACAATTATGATTAATACCTATCAATTTTATTGTTGGTTGGCATGCATAATTATTATTAATACGAATCAGTTTTGTTGGTGGTTGGCATGCACAATTATGATTAAAACGTATCAGTTTTATTGCTCATTACTTACAGTCTGAATGGAAACAGTAATTTATATGTCTATGTAGTGTAGTGTGTGTGGTGTCAGATTACACTCTATTTTTTTTATTATAGAAGTGCAGTTTTGTGTTGAAAATGAATGTGCTAAATGCATTCAGTTGCTGGGCCCAGTGTTAGATGGCTTCACTTACTGGGTCTAGCGTTAGATGACTTCAGTTTCTGGGCACAGTGTTAGATGACTTCAGTAACTGATCTAGCGTTAGATGACTTCATTTGCTGGGCTAATTCCTAGATGACTTCAGTTACTGGGGCTAGTGTTAGATGACTTCAGTTACTGGGGCTAGTGTTAGATGACTTCAGTTTCTTGGGCTAGTGTTAGATGATTTCACTTATTTGGTCTATTGCTAGATGACTTCTCTTATTGGGTCTATTTTTAGATGAGTTCATTCGCTGGGTCTAGTTCTAGATGAGTTCATTCGCTGGGTCTAGTTCTAGATACGTTTATCGCTATGTTAGATGACTTTAATGACTGCTTCTAGTGCCAGATAAGTTCAGTCACTGGGCCTACTTCTAGATGTCTTCTTTGGCCATATAAGTTCAGTCACTGGGCCTACTTCTAGATGTCTTCTTTGGCCATATAAGTTCAGTCACTGGGTATAATTCTAGATGAGTTGAGTGGCTATGTCTAGTGGTACACAAGTTTATTGGCGAGCCTAGTGCTAGATGAGTTCAGTGGCTGGGTCTATTATTCAGTGAGTTTGGTTCCTGGGTCTAGTATTCAGTGAGTTCAGTGGTTGGGTCTATTATTCAGTGAGTTCAGTGGCTGGGTCTATTATTCAGTGAGTTTGGTTCCTGGGTCTAGTATTCAGTGAGTTCAGTAGCTGGATCTTAATATTCAGTGTTCGGTTCCTGGGTCTAGTATTCAGTGAGTTCAGTGGCTGGGTCAATTATTCAGTGAGTTCAGTAGCTGGATCTAATATTCAGTGAGTTCAGTGGCTGGATCCAGTGTTCAGGGCTGGTTCTAGTATTAAGTGCGTTCAGTGGCTGGGTCTTGTGCTAAATGAGTTCACTACAAAACTATTAGAGTTTGATAAATTCAGTTTGAAAAAGGCTTGAACAGTTTCACATTTGAATTATGTTTTTGGAAACTTATATTCAATACTTTTACATAGATTGGTGGGTACTATTTTTCGTCCCTAAAGACTCATAACTTATCAAAGTGTTCTGCATCACTTTTGATAGTGTAATTTTATGTATTAGATGAATGACGAGTATCGGACTAGTTAATATTGCATCATTATTATGCTATGTATATTTGTAGGTAATTTTTAAAACTAAGCACTGTTTCTGACACTTAAACAAAGTGTGTGTCGGACTTTGTTAAGTTGCATATGTAGCTCCTTTCTAAAGTTAACACTTTTGGCCTTTGGTTTTGTATCGGAATCATAAACATTTTCGTAAACATTTTTTTAAAAAATTATTGTAGAACTCTCTTAATAGTTTGGTCTAAGAGTTCAACTTTGTATTTGTGTTATTTTATTTTTTACTGTAGATGTGTAATTCAGTATTACATTTGTGTCATATTTATTTTTACTGTTGTTGTGTAAATCAGTTTTACATTTGTGTCATATTTATTTTTACTGTTATTGTGTAATTTAGTATTATTTTGTGTCATATTTATTTTTACTGTTATTGTGTAATTCAGTATTACATTTGACGATCCACAAACTTCTACTTATGAATCTGTGGCACTGTTCTTTAACATCTTGTTACATATACTTAGTCGAGTCTCGGAGTTGACGACGCCTAACACTTGTTTTAACGCGTTCTTATATTTCTCTCAGTTAAAGAAGTTTCGTTTCGTAGTGAAGTTTTCAGTTTAATTACCCTCAGGCATTTTAGATTACTTCCTGTAAAAAACTGGGGCAATTTCAACTTAATTACCCTCAGGCATTTTAGATTACTTCTTGTGAAAAACTGGGGCAATTTCTTCGGCTAAAGTGTTAATAATATGAACTGGCCGGACAACAGGAAGTTAACCCGCCTCCTCACTCACCGCGCCTATGCTCTGCGCACCTAATTACTAAACGGCCTGTTGTGTTTTTAGACGTCACCAGGCTTGTGGACACCCGATACAATTGATTCTGCTACCTTAACTTGTCTTGTTTTTTAAGATTTTATGAACTCCACCCCCTAACGATTAAAACTGCCTCTCGTTACTCTCTGTAGGTCTTCCGACTTCACGACAAATCCGTAGAGTTGACATCATACACCAAATAAACATAATTTTTATTTATAGTTACAGTGTCCTACAGTGTAGCATTAGAAGAGAAATGCATTAAGCCCGACAAACAAATATCTACACTATCTCTGTATATTTGATGCCTAATTGCACAACATGATAATGCTTTTCTGACACACTTATTATCTGATCACGCGTGTTTACTTACATTCCTATTGTTATGTGGGTAGGTCTACATTCCTATTGTTATGTGAGTGTGCCTACTTGTTATACCTCGTCGTAGCGACAGCGTTGGTCATGTACGATGTAAATCAGAGCCGGGTGTAATTTAAATCCAGACAATAACTTCATTCACCCGAAATGAGATACTGCGCGAACTCTTGTCCAGGAATGTTCCATTTTCATCTAAATTGACACGGGGTATGAAAAATGCTTTTCATGTATTATAAGCACTGTGCTTTCCTCTTACCGCTTAACGTCTGAGTGTGACTGGCAGGTAAATATACAAAGTTGGATGGATGGACGGATGGAATAGATAGATAGATAGATAGATAGATAGATAGATAGATAGATAGATAGATAGATAGATAGATAGATAGATAGATAGATAGATAGATAGATAGATAGATAGATAGATAGATAGATGTTGGAGGGAGGGATGGGTGGATTGATGGACACATTTTGAGAGTGAGACGGGGGAATGAGAATTATGCCATATATATACGCATTTTTTTGTGTGCGCACGCGTGTGTTTTTGTTTGTGTATGTGCATGTGTTGGGAAAGAGAGGCTGGACAGTTTGCATGAAAAAGTAAACTTGCGTATGAAAATCAATCATTAAACTTTAAATTTCGTAGATTAACTCTGAAAAATTTTTTAGCGTGAGAAAATACAAAATCCATACTTTAAAAAAAGATAAATCTTTTAATTATAAATTTTACAGAGCGGTGGTCTGAAATAATTATTTCAAATGAATAACACAGAGCAAATTTATGAAATAAATATTGCAAATAAACATCAAAGAGCAGTGGTCTGAAATATTGCAAATAGACATCAGAGAGGAGTGGTCTGAAATATTGCAAATAGACATAAGAGAACAGTGGTCTAAATAAATGTTGCAAATAGACATAAGAGAACAGTGGTCTAAATAAATGTTGCAAATAGACATAAGAGAACAGTGGTCTAAATAAATGTTGCAAATAGACATAAGAGAACAGTGGTCTAAATAAATGTTGCAAATAGATATAAGAGATCAGTGTTCTGAAATAAATATTGCAAACAGACATCAAAGAGGAATGATCTGAAACATTGCAAATAGACATAAGAGAACAGTGGTCTAAATAAATGTTGCAAATAGATATAAGAGATCAGTGTTCTGAAATAAATATTGCAAACAGACATCAAAGAGGAATGATCTGAAACATTGCAAATAGACATAAGAGAACAGTGGTATAAATAAATGTTGCAAACAGACATCAGAGAGCAGTGGTTTGAAATTTTGCAAATAGACGAATACTCTGATATCGGTATAAACATTCATTACGCACCACGTAATAGTGGAAGGGGGTAGGTGTTGGATTTAATTGATAAAAGTATCATTTAACACCCTGTCGTGGTAGTTCACACGTCTCCCCACATATTCAGTATTTAGGTCACGTTTTCTGCAGTATTTCAGTTAGTCATTAGCTGAGAGCATGGCTTTCGAAACCCAAGTCCCAGTCTCGACACATAGATAGGCGATACACTGTACTAAATATTGAATAACAAAGCACAAACGCTACTAAAACTTTCATGAGTTTAATAAAAGTAGTCGGAAACAAAATTAAGAATGAATCACTAGGATGAGAATATACGGACGTCAGTTAGAAAAGCAGTTTTGATTGCAACGTCCTTCTGATTTGCCACGTCCGAGATGAGCATCTTGATTGGCCTCTGACGTCAGGTTGCTTATGAAAGGCCTTGGCCTGAACCTTGCTTCAGTCATTCAGAAATGGCGCAATCCTGGTGCAGCATAAAGTGTCGAAATTTCCTTAGTAGAAATTCCAAAGTGAGGTTTTCTGTTTATCGATAATTATGGCCGTTTTGTCGGTTCCGGTCTGGGAAAGCGTTTTTTTTCTTTTTTTAACGCTACGCCCTGGCTTCGATGACAACGAAAACAGTCCGGGCACATTTTTTTCGTAATAACTCATGCATCCACAGACCAGTCTACAATTTGTCAATAGGCTAAGTTTTCAGTTAAGAATTATCACTCGACCTTTAGTGATTTGACTAAGTCGTATAAGCTGACGCAATCCTTGAAGTTCCAATAACAAGTCTTGGATAAATGGACATAGAGGCACTTTAATGAAGAAGATCAAAGGACACAAAACTATCTGTTTCAATTTTTCAGTGGCTTGCTTCCTTAAACTAAAAGGTAAATTAATTATGCGGAGACTACCCCTCGCACCTCAACAGTAATAACTGACAGCGTCACGCAGGAAAGTGTCTTACCGCTACATACAGTGCTGTACTTTTGTCATTTATAAGCAGCTTTATTTCATAAACTCAAAACTCCTTGAAAATGCATATTGCAGTAACTTTCACTTAATTGTATACGAAAACCTGAATTTTGTATTTTTTTTTTAAATAGGCTTCTCCATTTCTTTGTAAGAAATATATACTTATGTCACATTACGTAATATATTTTTAACTGAGTTAACTACCGTAAGCACTCAAAGAAAATAGCTGGAGCCACTATGCTGGATTTTTCTAAATTTTATACGTGAAGAGTTCAGTAGATGAAACTCTCGAGCTTTACTGAATGAAGTTGTGCTCTGCATGACCTGGGGCCCATTTAGAGAAATGGCTACAGGCAATTGGTATCTGCTCATGCATGACTGAGGACCTATAGAATGCACATCTGGTGGCTTAGCTATGTAGTGCCAATTACACAATCATATAGACATTGCTAGAGAGGACTGTCCAACTCTTAATTAGCACTGTAAGAGGGTTTTTGTGTACTAATTAACAATGGTTCTGAAAGAAATCTAAAAAAAACAAGAGTGACAGACACTTGATTTAATTCAGATGTTTAAATAATTAATAAAACATATAATAATTAATTATTACTTATATCATTTGCGTTTCAGGTGTTACAGTTAGTAAATTGAAAATCACCACAAAAAAAACCCCACTCTTTAAATAGTTCCATGCTGAAAAATAAACAAACAAACGACTGCATATTACACACAACAGACAGCAAGAAGCCAACCCAGTTGCCATATCTTTTTCTTCTTTCTTGACTGCAGAGGTAATATATATAACCGTACCTAGCTAGGTCAGATTGACTCATTTAGAATGCAGACAATTATACTGATACCATTTCGGCGATTTTTTAAAAATATGCTTTGCTTTTAATCTAAACATATTTGTTTGCACATCTTTGTATTATTGTGGTGAATGTTCGGATGTTGTTGGGACATGTCTTTTAACGCTGCTGTGTGTGAAGCGTACCTAAGTAGAAAAATTAAAGAACAATAAAAAGTAATTTAAATATATTATGTGTGTGTGTGTGTGTGTGTGTGTGTGTGTGTGTGTGTGTGTGTGTGTGTCGTGCATTGCTGTGTTTATTATTGTAAGCTTCAGTAGATATAATTTGTTTGTCTTTTGTCTTGCGTTCCTAAATGTTTAATAGTGTAAAGGTAAAGTGTAAAGCTTAGAGGTATTATTATTAAAGACTAAACGTTCATTTCACCAATATTATGTATATATACTTTTTGGGGTTGTTGAAATTTTAATCATTCTCTGCAATTTATTGCATCCAATGATAAATCTTTTCTCTCCTCATGCGTTTTCTTCCCCACCCCCTCTCTCTCTCTCTCTCTCTTTCTGCTTCTGTGTCTCTCTCTGTCGCTTTCTGTCTCACTCTCTGTCCTTGTTCTGTGTCTCTCTCTGTCACTTTCTGCTCACTCTCTGTCTTCGTTCTCTCTCTCTCTCTCTCTCTCTCTCTCTCTCTCTCTCTCTCTCTCTCTCTTCCTCTCTCTTTCATTTCGTCTCAGTTACGTCCCTATTCAGTTCTTGACTTCGTATTTATTTCTCCTTCAAAGAGAAAAAAAGGTTTCGCATTAAGAGCTTAAAGGCTCCGTCACGACCGCAATTAAAAGAGATATAAAGGTAGTGTATCGAGGGTGACTTAAAATAACTAGATCTTTAAATGGTCTGCTCTGAGCTTCTCTCTCTCTCTCTCTCTCTCTCTCTCTCTCTCTCTCTCTCTCTCTCTCTCTCTCTCTCTCTCTCTCTCTCTCTCTCTCTCTCTCTCACGTCAAAGCTGTTCTGGCTCAGAACAATAATTTCTTTCTTTCTTTTTTATTTTTTTTATTTTACATAATATGCATTAGTTGAAAATAGATATTGTGAAAAGTCGACTTTTGCTTAGTCGGATTATTTTATTGTGGACTAGACAGTCGTCAAGGTTTGTTGATTTAAACACGAAATCTATTCTTAAACCAAAATGCAGGTAAAGGGAGGTGGAGATTCAGTAAATCCACACACCGGCTCCTTCTGTCTCACACTCTCAGTTGGGCAAATTACTGTCATTCGGTTGCTATGGTAACCGGAAGTTTCGAAAATTAAATTTGCATTAACAGGGACTTTCATTGGGCAACTTGCACAAAAAAAAACTTCTAACAATAAAATAAAATTGCTGCGTTATCCAAGCGTTAACTTCCGAATTGCCTCAACAGATAGCATGCGTACAAAATAACACAAACACACACACACACTAGCATGCACACAACACATGCACACACACATCACAGTATATATCATTAATAAAGTGTATAATTTCTCTTTTAAAATATTAGCAAAAATTCTGTCACGTGGTTTACACTTAAAATCAGGAACGTTTACTCGTGTCACTGTTTGACAAGAGTGGGTGGTCACGATAAATAGTAGTTAGTGTGAATGCACCCCTCACCTCCCTGCATTAATTAAAAGTACAGGCAGAGTTCATATTCCAGCATTTGACCGCAGAGTAACGATGAATGAGATGATGGATTTATTTTAGACAGTTGTCTAACAGTTGCAGTCATCCAACAATCATGGGTATTTAGAAGATAAGAATAAATTAAGTTACTCTGTGGTTTAGTGGCATACTAAATGAATAAATTAAGTTACTCTGTGGTTTAGTGGCATACTAAATGAATAAATTAAGTTACTCTGTGGTTTAGTGGCATACTAAATGAATAAATTAAGTTACTGTGTGGTTTAGTGGCATACTAAATGAATAAATTAAGTTACTCTGTGGTTTAGTGGCATACTAAATGAATAAATTAAGTTACTCTGTGGTTTAGTGGCATACTAAATGAATAAATTAAAGTTACTCTGTGGTTTAGTGGCATACTAAATGAATAAATTAAAGTTACTCTGTGGTTTAGTGGCATACTAAATGAATAAATTAAGTTACTCTGTGGTTTAGTGGCATACTAAATGAATAAATTAAGTTACTCTGTGGCTTAGTGGCATACTAAATGAATAAATTAAGTTACTCTGTGGTTTAGTGGCATACTATTTATTAATGAATAAACAAACATTAGCTAAAAGTGCAAATATGATTGGTCCTATGATAATGACACTATAATGTCACTTCTCTATTAATCATCGAGATGACCTGGCATGTAACTCGAGAAAAGTCAGCACTAAAATAATCAGTGACAGCAGAAAGGTTGCTGACTTATTTCAGTTGTAGTAGATGTCAGGCCTCCTTTTCAGTCTGCGTTTGAGAAGGCTGGGTATGTGGTAAATTGTATACAATAGCTACAGTTCACTTTGGCACTTGCCCAGGCCCAGGGATCGATTCCTTTATAAGCTGTAGCATGTAGCAACGTTACAACAGCGGCAAGCTGCACCCTTGATAGGGCAGAGTTAATCCATTAGGATCTTTTTTTACTTTGGTGTAATTGGAGACATTGTATGTCCGAATGGAAACGGTAAAAAATGTCTGTGTGAGTTTGATGTGTACATGGTTTTTAAATGGAGCTGGAATAGCTGGATAGGACTCTATAATTCTATTAAACCCGAAGTTTTCAGCTTACCAATAATGTATGGAAAAGAAAAGTTATACCCCTTCTAACCCAAGAGTTAATTAAACTAGTCCACTCAGTATCAGCTTCACCGTTAGTGTCATCAAGTTGTGTTGACCACTGTGCTGCATGTATATATCGGTGTAATTGACACCGAGGTCAAAACATGGGTTTTAATTTTGGTTACTTGTGTCAATGTATTAATATGCATCAGCAAAGCTTACTTGTGTCAATGTGTTAATATACATCAGCAAAGCTTTCAATGGTCATGCAGGTTCAGTTTTATTGCAAGATGAAGCCAGTCACATGGGGGGTGCTGTGGCTATTGACACACACACACACACACACACACACACACATGCAGTGAGAGGTTAATAAATAATATATAAACCATGCAAATTACTACTTTTACTATTGACATCTACTCATCTTTTAATAAGTATATTTATATTTTTGCGTTTAAAAGTCAGATATAATTTATTTCGGAAGATAAAAAGTGTGTGTGTGTGTGTGTGTGTGTGTGTGTGTGTGTGTGTGTGTGTGTGTGTGTGTGTGTGTGTGTGTGTGTGAGAGAGAGAGAGAGAGAGTGAGAGAGAGAATAAATTTTTCTCCGTATGTTTGTGCAAATGTCTACTTATGAATATGCATCTTATGCGTATGTTTGTGTTAACGTTTGAGTGTCTGAGATAACTGTTATCCAACACAGCACTACGCCACTATGTTACTACGTTTATATTTTTTTTAATAGCACAGTGTTGAGATGGAAGAGAAAGACCTTCAGCTATATAAATTGCACTGGTATAATTTTTATTCATTTCCATTTCTTCATGAATAAATTTCTTTACAACCCATGTCTCATATTTCTTCCTCATTTTTTTTCTTCCCTCTAGAAAATCTCGAGTCGATATTAAAAAATGGGCAAGAATAAGGGACACAGCTCTAAGAAGAAATGCAAAAAGGACCCAGTTGCATTCAAAGTAACTGGAGTGCGCAAGCCCAGGACGAAAGCAGTTACCACTAACCTTAAGCGGGTACTAAATTTCACACTTCGCACATGCAAAATGTTTAGATATATTACTACAAAACCTTTTGTATCATTTGTATATAATATAATTACAAATCCTCTTTGTATCATTTGTATGTAATATAATTAAATCCTCTTTGTATCATTTGTAAATAATATAATTACAATGAGTGGGCTTGTAAAAAAAAACAAACGACCATTGGGTCTGTATTTAAGAAATCATTAGAGTAAGATGTTTGTTTCAAAATACGAAATTAAAACTGGCGAGAAATGTTTATAAGGTTAGACGAAAATAATCTTAGTTATTTATTGAATTTAAATTATATGCATTAATAAATAACATAGTCCAAAGTGCATTATACTCTTAGCAAACAATTCATTCGAACCTTAAGTATATAACTAATAAATACACATTTTAGTACTTGAAAGTGTTGATTCACATGACAGTCCTGTGGTTGGTTGTTGTTTTTTAAAAGAGTTACATTTTAATTATCTATACATTATTCTTTATATTTTATTGTTGTTTATTAAATTTCAGTTGATTATTTTAAATCATCATCACCGCCACAATAATAGTTATCACTTATCAGTTTTACAATAACAACAAACATACATGCATAGTACATTTGGAATGTTTTGTTTAAAAAAAAATTAAAAGGAAAAGGCCAGCCTTTGATCTATTCCCTGTTTCAAGTCTCGTGTAAGGGGTATTAGGGAAAGTTGTACTGTCACAAATGTTGTCCCCGGTGTAGTAAGCTCAGTATAGAATCTGCAGTAAGTCTTAACTAAATTGTATGTTGAGGATGTTGCTGCAAGAATTTTGTTCTTATTCTGCATGACATCTTCCTAGCTGTTGACACTTAACGATGACTTTAATACGTCTCCAGCATGTATTTGGCGATTGTGGTGCTGCCATTATTTGTTGACAACACTCCTGACGACACTCGTATGTATGCTGACGACACTCGTATGTATGCTGACGGCACTCGCTTGTATACTGACGACACTCGCTTGTATGCTGATGGCACTCGCTTGTATGCTGATGGCACTCGCTTGTATGCTGACGGCACTCGCTTGTATGCTGACGGCACTCGCTTGTATACTGATGACACTGACGATACTCGCTTGTATACTGATGACACTCGCTTGTATGCCGATGACACTCGCTTGTATGCTGACGACACTCGCTTGTTTACTGATGACACTCGCTTGTATACTGATGACACTCGCTTGTATGCTGACGACACTCGCTGAAGAAAATTAATGCTACCATCCAGTGCTCTGAAGAGTTGCATTTATGTCTTCAGTGATGCATGAACTGTACAAGTTTCTTCTGATGAACAGTGTGGTAAGACTTATCATTTGCAAGCGAATATCATTTTTCACACTCAGATTCTCTTCCACAATCAGTTAACATCGGAGGTTTTCCCCATGCAGTGTTTTCAGTGGTGACAAATCTACGTTTCATACTCGACAGCACTGTTTCAATACACCAGTAAGGAAGGAGGCAAACCGAGCCGCATGCCAAGGCTCGAATGTACTCTACTCGCAACCTTCTGTCACTCGACCTGAGATGCCAATGTACTCTACTCGCAACTTCTGTCAATCGAATCCGCACAATTTCACTCATGTATTCATTAATGCTGCCAAGACTTGATTACTGTAGCTCTCTTCTATCTACTTTGTCACACCACCGCCTGATGCAGAAATGTTGAATTTAAAGAAGACACTAACTGCCTTAATATCATAAATTACACACATACTTAATCACACTCACCTTCCCACACAAAATTTTTTTTTAAAGGAAGAAGAAAAATGGAAATGTCGTTCAATAAATGTTTGGTTGTTATTTCCCCTCTCCCTCTCTCTAGCTGAATTTTCATAACAAGGCAAAGACTGAAGCGGTAGATGCAGAAATAGACCATATTCAACAGGCATTGGTCAAGAAACCGGTTGTCTCCAAATCCAAACCGGAAACAAAAAGTGCCAAGATGGCAGCCTCAGAAAAGGTATTTTACCATTAAGTTAAAGTGTAATTGGAATTAGAGTATTCAACGGCAACAGCACAACAAATATTTTTCAAAATAAAAAGCAGAACAGCGTTGGAAGTAGTGGCTATATTTAGAAAATTTAGTGCTCTTTTTGATAGCTTAGTAAATTGTTGCATAACAGCAAACGGTGTTTAAAAGCATACTAGAATTTTCATAAGCATATAAAGTCACATGTGCATTGAAAAGCATGAGTTATCTTTAATAATTAATTACATTTGGAAAGCACTGGGCAATGTTGGATATCATATTGGAGTTTCTTAAGCATAGAAGAGACACGCGTGCATTGAAAAGTACAGACCATCTTTCGCACGTAAAGTGTATTAAAACATGTGTCCGTGGCGGAAAGCATTAAATAGTGTCTGAATGAACAGCGTTTAGAAATATGCAAAATGTCAGGGCACATGGCAGTATTTCAATGAATGAACAGCTTTTAGAAATATGCAAAACGTCAGGGCATACGGCAGCGTTACACAATGAATGAAAAGCATAGGAATCGTTAAAAGATAATAAAGCATTAAAGCATAATGGAACATTATAAGATGTAGGACATTATTAAATGTTGTAAAGAATGCATTCTAAAAAATAAAATAAAAAGCCTGGAAACTGTTAGAAAACATACAACAATATTAAATAGCATATAGAAAACTTTCAAAAGCATGGAGACTTAGAAGACAGAACAGTATTGAATAGTCTACAGTAAACTTTCAAAAGAAGACAGAACAGTATTGAATAGTCTACAGTAAACTTTCAAAAGAAGACAGAACAGTATTGAATAGTCTACAGTAAACTTTCAAAAGAAGACAGAACAGTATTGAATAGTCTACAGTAAACTTTCAAAAGAAGACAGAACAGTATTGAATAGTCTACAGTAAGCTTTCAAAAGCCTGGAGAGTGTTTGTAGACATAGAACAGCATGAAATAGTATATAGATTATAGAAACTATTCATAAGCATAGGACCAGTTATTAATCATGCGACATCATTAAAAAAATGTACAGTGTTCCAAATGATAGGAAACATTATGAGACATAGGACAAATATTAAAAGTGTCTATATGTACAGTGTTCCAAATGATAGGAACCGTTGTAAGAGAGGCCAGCATTAGATAGTGTAAGCGAGTTGACAAGCATAGAAAACGTTACAAAAATAGCATTAAATAGTAAACACAGAATGTTAAATAGTATAGGGAACATTATTAGATAGGCCAGCATTAAATGGCGTGTAGAGAGTGTTAAATAGTGTAGGGAACATTATTAGATAGGCCAGCATTAGATGGCGTATAGAGAGTGTTTGAAAGAACAGAAAACATTTCGAAACACTTGACAGTTTTCAGTAGTATGTAGGAAGCGTTCAGTAGTGTGTAGGAAACATTCATTAGTGTGTATGAAGCGTTCAGTAGTGTGTAGGAAGCGTTCAGTAGTGTATAGGAAACGTTCAGTAGTGTGTAGGTAACGTTCAGTAGTGTGTAGGAAGCGTTCAGTAGTGTGTAGGAAACGTTCAGTAGTGTGTAGGTAACGTTCAGTAATGTGTAGGAAACGTTCAGTAGTGTGTAGGAAGCGTTCAAAAGTGTTTGAAACAGTAGAGGTTCAGGACATCGTAGGTGTAAATAAGTGGTTTAAGAAAAAATGTTAATAAATATAACAGTCTTATAAAAAGCAGAATTAGAAATTTTGAAATGTTCGTTTGTTTACTTTTTCAAAATCTGTTGTGTTTGTACATGTATGTTTGTTTACTTTTTGTTTTTCTTTAGTATCAGCCTGATTGCCATTGATTTTTATTTATTTTTTTTTTGTCCTTCAGCTAAGTGACGCTGCTGATCTTGAGCAGACATCGAAAGACATCAATATGGCGACTGATGAGTTTTCCAAACTGGTGTCCTAACCAACTGACTATTATTATATTGCCTTTAAGGATTTCTTTAGACGTATGACTGTGTCAGTGTTACATGTTTTTTAGAGTATAAATAGATATGCAGGTCGTGCGTGAGTGTGTGTAGAATGTAAACAAACATGAAGGTGTTTTCTGGAATATAAAGATATTGGAGAGCACGGTTAATTCTCATTGTCTCCTTTAAGTATCACCTACCCCTCCCATTTGTTATTATTAGTATTAGTAGTAGTATTTATTATTATTATTATTATTATTATTATTATTATTATTATTATTATTAATGACGAATATACTCAAAAACTTACATTCAAATACACTATGACTAAGGACTATAGATGAACTAATTTGTACCAGAAAGTGCATCCATACAAATACACATGCATACACATACACAACTCAGAACGTGTATATATTGATCATATATTTAAAATGTTAACAGTAGCCATCATATTAATGTACAACGTGAACATTTTATATTTAGACAATGTACAGATTCACACACACACTATGAAATGAATATGTAACTTTACGAGTATGTTAACTCCCTTCATATTAAACACCGATGGATATTCACTTAAAGTACTTTAGATTTTGAAATCATGCAAGCGTCATTCATTTGGTTTGTTTATGGATATGGGTTGACGTCATTTGGTTTGTTTATGGATATGGGTTGACGTCATTCATTTGGTTTGTTTATGGATATGGGTTGACGTTTGCGTATGTGAGTGGAGGGAGTGGTTTGGGGTTAGATCAAATAGTTAGTAAAAATATAAATTAAACGAAGCATAGATAGGTTTGTATGCCTATACTTGAAATAGTTCGTAAAAACATAAACGAAGCATAGATAGGTGTGTATACCTATACTTGAGATAGTTCGTAAAAACATAAACGAAGCATAGATAGGTGTGTATGCCTATACTTGAGATAGTTCGTAAAATATAAATTAAACGAAGCATAGATAGGTGTGTATGCCTATACTTGAGATAGTTCGTAAAAACATAAACGAAGCATAGATAGGTGTGTATGCCTATACTTGAGATAGTTCGTAAAATATAAATTAAACGAAGCATAGATAGGTGTGTATGCCTATACTTGAGATAGTTCGTAAAAACATAAACGAAGCATAGATAGGTGTGTATGCCTATACTTGAGATAGAGAGACTAAACTATTTTTTCTTGTACAGTAACAGTCCCTAACGGTTTGGTTTAAAATCATACTGCATGTAAAAATAGAAAAATTAGCAACTCTGCAACAACAAAAAATCAATTAACTCTTACTATTCGAACACACGCCTCCCCCTTCCCCTACAACATTAAATAATTTTAGAATGTTTCTTTAGCACTGACATTTTTAACACTATATATTTTAATTTTTATTCACGTTTTCATAGTGAAAGAGGACAGTTGAAACCATTGCCAGCTAGTATTTGAACAGGGTACTGTGGTATTTGAACTGGCTAGTATGGTATTAGACTATGCTGACTGTTTCGGGAGTATTTTAATTTTTACATGGTACTAATTTGTTTAGGTTTTAGTATGTACATGTACTTATTAAAATGTTTCAAACGGACACGTAAAGCTGTGGTCGTGAATAAAATAAACGTTGTTAACATAACCTACCACCATGTGCAATAAGTGAATAAAATAAATGACGAAGGGTGGATGAGGAAGAAGTGGTAGCAACAAAAAAAAAACCTGGTATGAAAAAAAATAAAATTCAAATGGGCACTTGATAACAAAGAAACAAGACTCTGAAAGAAATGGAGTGTCAACGAGCTATTATCTCCCTTTGTATCGACCATCCGCAGTTGATGTGCATGATATATTTCTCTTTCGAATCTGTTTATTAAAATTGCATTACATTCTCTCATTAACCCTTATCTTGTGTGTGTGTGTGTGTGTGTGTGTGTGTGTGTGTGTGTGTGTGTGTGTGTGTGTGTGTGTGTGTGTGTGTGTGTGTGTGTGTGTGTGAATTCTATACATATCAGGTGAAAGAAGTTATCAATGACAGAAAATCAACTGCCATTCGAGTCATTCGCTATTCACAACTTTACATAGTGGATACAATATGTTTGTTTTTAATAGGACATACTTGCAATACGGTTACTTGTCGTTGAAAAGTATACTAATGGTCTGCATCAATGTGGGTTCACACATCCTTTCATTTTACTATAGATACCAGAGTTTCTATAAATGAGACATAAATTTATTTACTCAATTCTTAAATTTATACAAACTAAACATTATTTAGTTAAATTATAGAATTTAGATAAATAAATAATATTATTTCAACAGACTTTATGGCAAAATAAAATTGTCCTTTTTCTAAACTTATGAGACTTTTAAAATAAGGTGTAAGTTCCAGTATATTGTTTAGCTCTATCCTTGATCAGAGGTTTTCAGTAAATTATTTAGCTACATTCTTCCCCTAAATCTTCATGAATATTTCGGTCTGACAGGATTTTAGTAAATTATTTAGTTACACCCCTTTTCTAAATCTTTGTGAATATTTCAGTCTGACAGACGTTTACAGTAAATTATATAGCCACACAATTTTTATAAATCTATGTCTGTTTCAGTCATACAAAGGATTTCAGTAAATTAGCTAGCAGAAGAGACTCACGTGAAAAAATTTGCTTCAGTTTGATTTCGAGTTAGTTTTCAAAGGGTGCAATGGTAATATAAAATAAATTAGCTGGATAATGTCTTCATCAAATCTTTTTAGCTATATATAGACACTGGCACACAAATGTAGATATATGAAATTATAAAATTAATTTATTAACTTTCTTGCACTTATGTTAAAACATGTGGGTGGATGGGGCCTCGTTAAATATAAATAAAAGACGGATTATTATTACTCCTTTAGTAAGAAGTTTCCACCTACAGAAATATTATGTGACAGTAAATCGTCTATCTTCTTATTGCGTAAAGAGTTTTACGATACCCTTATAATCCGCCAAGTTGGAGACATATTGGTCTTGTGGGAGAATTATTAATAATTATAAATTAAGACTCTCGATCACTTGTAATTAATTATGTGTTGTTAATTAATAAATAATAACCATAAAGAGTGGACGGTGCCCAGAGGTGCCACACTGAGCAATATTTGTGAAATGACGTAGTTTGACGGTCTTTGTGAAAGTGTTTCGGTCTTGCGTGTACATGTGTGTGAGAGAGATACTTGAGAAGTGTCCATTTGTGTATGACATGCAGTGTGCAGTATGTGTACAATATTATCATTGAGAGTCGGATAACAATGAATAAGGATTAAGTAGAGTATAATATTCTGTCATGTTGGATTAAATAAAATAAACAATTCAAAGGCTGATAAATATTTACAAAGATTTTATTCACATAAAAAATAATAACTGCTTTTAAAATAAATGAAAAGACAGCGCTATACAAGTCCTTGTGTACGATAGGTGTACATTTAAATGTTATATATATATATAATTTGACACAGCCTCATATGCACTATACTAATACTTTTTTTTTCTATAACCTGGTTATCATTTTGCCTGAAGAACAAATAAAACAATATAAAATATACATATATGATAAGTGTGGTATACAAACGGATAAATACTATAGTATTCGTTTAGTCTTTTATAAAGGTATTTTTAAAAAAATACAGTAACCGTTACACTGTTAAGTTCAGGTAAAAATTCAATGGTGTCGATTTTCATAAATGCGTAATTGTGCCGTTAGAGTTGTTCCCCTTGCTATCCGTTAACGCAGATACAGACCGCTGGAAAATAGCACAGATGTTATTCAAATTCACAGAAATACGCCATTATATGCATATTTTATAGAGAATTGATAGACAAATTAAAAGAGACAAAACTGTAAATTACAACCTCCACATGACTGACTTTTAAAGACGCTGACAACAATTTCTGGCCTGTCTACCCGGACTGGGATGTTTGAAAATAATTAATATTTATGATTATGATTTATTTTTTTTGGCAAGAGTTATGTATTTTATCCATATGTACAAGTTGTAAATGTAGTGTGTGATATTTTATAACCCTGATGGATTTTCTCATATTATATTTTTGATTCAGTAGAGAGAGAGCTACATGATTTGTTACAAAATATACTTTGTAAGTAAAGTGTGACATCACTGTTTGAATCTTCATAGTATGCCTTAGAGGCATATTTATATTTTGTAAGGTAGTTTGATTTTATGAAGAATGCTGCCTTGTTTAATTATACTTACTGTTTGGTGTATTTTGCAATCCTTGTAAGGAGAATAAATGTAATGAGCATTTAATGGGAGGGGTAAATAATGCGAGCTCAGTCAAATGATTATGAAATAGCGCTGTTGTCCCAGGGAACATCGCGTAGCAGCTTAACATCTCGTTTTTGTGTTGTTGGCTCTGATTCCATTTTCATCTATGGCCTCGTTTGGCTTTTAAGCTCCAATCCTCTGCCTACCTGTTTTCATGATCTTTTGTGACTGCCTGACTCGGCTCAGACATTATTTACAGAACTACTATCAGAGGGTTTAAACATTATTTACGAAACTAGTATTAGAGGGCTCAGACATTATTTACAGAACTACTATTAGAAGGTTTAAACATTATTTACGAAACTAGTATTAGAGGGCTCAGACATTATTTACAGAACTACTATTAGAAGGTTTAAACATTATTTACGAAACTAGTTTTAGAGGGCTCAGACATTATTTACAGAGCAACTTTTAGAGGGTTTGAACATTATTTACGAAACTAGTATTAGAAGGCTCAGACATTATTTACAGAACTAGTAATAGAGGGTTTGAACATTATTTACAGAACTAGTAATAGAGGGTTTAAACATTATTTACAGAACTAGTAATAGAGGGTTTGAACATTATTCACAAAATAGTATTAGAGGGCTCAAACTTTAATCACTGACCTTGGACTTGATGTGGCGACAACATTTTAACACATCATAGTACGTTCCTTTATCAAGTTCTCTTGTTTTATTGAATCCTGAAAATGAAGGCATGGCCAATCTGTCACTAAAGTATTTAGTGCACGCTTGTGTATATAGTTGTGTATATACATTAAAACGTCATTCCAACTTCACCCATGCAGACAGACATTGGATGCAATCATGAATGTAATTATAACAAAGTGATTGATCATGCGTGTAATCATATCAAAGTGATTGATCATGCATGTAGTCATATCAAAATGATTGATCATGAATGTAATTATAACAAAAGTAATTGATCATGCATACAATCATCTGAAAATGATTGATCATGAATGTAATCCTATCGTTTGTATTAGTCATACATACAATTTTAATATACAATTTCACATTGTAGGACGTTACATCTTTATATAAAACATAATTCTCACATCACAGTGTAAGACGTTACATCTTTATATAAAACATAATTCTCACATCACAGTGTAAGACGTTTCATCTTTATATAAAACATAATTCTCACATCACAGTGTAAGACGTTACATCTTTATATAAAACATAATTCTCACATCACAGTGTAAGACGTTACATCTTTATATAAAACATAATTCTCACATCACAGTGTAAGACGTTACATCTTTATATAAAACATAATTCTCACATCGTCCTTACTGTCCGTGTTGACAGTTTTCCGCGCAACTATTTGAAAATTATTAATCATTAATATAATCTATCATGGTCAATAGTGCATGAATTATCATTAAAAGTTTGCATACTTCTAATGTACATTCTTGTATCACACTTAACTCTAACAGTACCTTACACTCAGTGTATGTAATCACACATGTAGACCTGAGCGTATTATCTACAAAATCACACTAAATAGCGCTAACTACAAATACCAGACTAACTACAATTAGTTACTAATACAGACTAACTAGAACTAGAAACCAATACTAGACTAACTAGGACTAGCTACTAATACCAGACTAACTAGAACTCGCTACTAATACCAGACTAACTAGAATTAGCTACTAATGCCAGACTAACTAGAATTAGTTACTAATACTGACTAACTAGAACTAGAAACCAATACTAGACTAACTAGAACTAGCTACTAATACCAGACTAACTAGAATTAGCTACTAATACCAGACCAACTAGAACTAGCTACTAATACTAGACTAACTAGAACTAGCTACTAATACCAGACTAACTAAAACTAGTTACAGAGCTAGTGGTTATGTGTGACTCCAATCCCCGCAGGCTAGGACGCAAACGTCATTTGTGAAGACAGGGGTGAACGTCAGATAAATGGACGGATGGATGCATGGTTGAATGCATGAATGTACGGATGGGTAGGTGGATGAATCAGACTGAGAAATTGAGAACTTTCAAGAAAGGGAAGTCCGTTTCAAACTCACCGAGTTTCCTCTTGATCTGCACTTTACAAACTAGCAGGCCAAATCTCTTAGGAAAGTGAGAAACACGTTCTTCATTTTAAGACTCTAGGTAAATGACTGGTATGTATGGGATGATAAAAACTATTACTGGAGAAGACAGATAGGGAGAAACAAACATAATGGCGGAGTAAATTTGCTTATCACTATTTCTAAACTTGTTACATAAATTGTTAAATTATCAAAGTGACCCGACCTTGAGCAATGCTTATGCTGATATTTTTAAGTAAACATATCAGTTGGAGAATATGCTAGAAATTTTGTTGATGCAATCCAAACCAACTCCAACTGGATAAGTAGTTTTTTCTGACTGAAAAGTCTCACACTTGTTCATAACAAACTCATCCAATGGGGATGGACCGAAAGCTTCTTTGTAGAAGAAGTACTCTATTCTAATCACTCTGAATTTGAACATAACTCGAGTCCGTTCATAAAAGTGATCGTTAGCTTATGATAAGTTAACTGACTGATAAAGAAAGAATGGACTTAAAATATTTCGTACATGTTTGCTATTGATCTAATATTTCAGTTACAGAATGCTTATAGAATTGAACCATTATTTCTATGTGCATAAATTTGACTCTTTTGTACATTATACTTGTGAATTTTGATCGATGCTATATTTCTTATGCTGTTGAGAATGTATGTAAGAGAGAAATGAGTTTAGAGATGAAATATGCCTGAAATTTAGTGCTGCATTAATTTGACTTTTGCAGAGAAAACACGACTTTTTCCTTTTGCTTCTGACAGCAGTGACTACTCTACTAGTAAGCAAATTAATTAAAAATTATATTGAATAATAATCACTCAATTAAAAAAAAAAACTATACTGCTGTTCTTCATAGTGTTCATCGTTAGAAAATAAAGTAATTAAAAATTATATACAGAATGATAATAATCACTTATTTAAAACATAACTATACCGCTATTCTTTAAATGTTAGTACATATCTTTAAAACTGTCATTAACAGTAATAAATATTTGTAGTAAATGTAGTACATACATATATATATATAAATCATACATAACTCATTTTAATACTAGTTAGAAATATGTCTTTGAGCTTAACGATGACTACAAACGTATGGCATGTAGTACGGTTACTTTATATTATCAGAAAAATAACTTACCAGATATGGTCATCGTCACTCATAGTTTGTTGGTATCTCCAACATCATTAGAAATGTTAGGCAAACTACTATCAGATGAATGTTTACTGTCATCAGCACGAATTGGATAAAAGTCATATGGTGTACCAGAGAAAATTCTATTGGCAGCTATTTGACCCCCAATTCATGATGTCACTTCTGCTTATTTTATCCCAAGGGCTTGAGGACTATGTGTGTGTCATAGTAATGGGGCAAATATCGTTCACAAACTATGTTTGACCTAGATTCCATTTCAGTGGTCTTAAAATTCCACTATTTAGAATTTACTATTTACAAATGCAGTATCCCCTGGGTACGGTCGGAATCTGACATGTATACATGTCCGACATGTTTTACTACATCTATCATTTCAGTGTACCTTACGGGCGATAAAGCGATTTTACTCGTGTTCGGAATTGTTTTCTTACTTTCTTCTTTCTCTCGAAACCCCAAACTGAAAGGTGCTGATTTTCTAACCTGTTAAAGCTGAAACGACGATTCCAACGAAGAAAGAAATGGTGACAGCCAAGGTGGCATAGTGCTGGTAAGATAAGGAGTACCATTTCTCCAGGCCACTGGTCCATCGTTGGAATCATGCAAAAATATGCAGCAGCAATAGGAATTATATACAATTATCCCAGAAATAGTTTAAATGAAAATTTAAAAAATTATAATGTACAAATTTATCACATCCTGTACTTGTGAAGACAGATAGACAGACGGATGGATGGGGGGATGGACAGATAAATAGATAGACAGACAGACGTGCAGATAGATAGACAGATAGATAGACTGATAGATCGATAGATAGAACACTTTGCAGTTTTATTTTCATCTATGTAGCCGTCTGTAAAAAATTTTAAATTCAGCAATTTTGGGCACCACCCCAAAACCCTTTGTTGTTTTGTGTACATTTTTAACCCCCTTACCCTCCATTATTATGTAAAGATTTGTATCACAAGTTCATTTCATCATACTTTGAATAACTACACTAGTTCCTTACAAAGAAAGATTTGTGTAATAAAATATATTACCCGTTTATCAGGAAAGTTATATGTAATTGTTCAAAAGCTCTGTAACTACAGACAACATATATTTTATATTCTTAATTAAAGTACCCTGCATTTCAACGTCCAGCATTTCAATCATTAATTTAGATAGAAAATTTTCCATTATTACAACCTGAATGAAAAATAAAATAGGAATTTTATTATGATTATCATAGACTCAAGCTTTATTAGTTATACAAATAATTGAAGTGGGGTGTCTGTGTGTGGTAGTTGTGGCCTGAGAGCCTTCTAGATATGTGCCTTAACGATTTGCGTCAAACCTATATAGATGAGGTTGCGTTTGAAGAGTTACGCCCCTTTTACATTTGTAGATATATTTTTTGTTCTTGCTCACGTTAAACTAATAGATTGTTTTCTCCCGATCCTGGCAAGCAAGTGAGGTTCATTATTTTGTTGTTGAACTTAATTTTACAGCCAAGAGTTGGATTGCACCGTCTAGCGTGCAGTACTGAAAGAAAGGCATACTTTTATATATATTGTCATCGAGCAGGAAAGAATTGTTCATAATTTTATTTGCTGGCTCAATGTTGACACGCTCCCATGTAAATATAAAATCATAGGTATTGCTACCAACGCCGGACCACAGAAATGTCAGCACAAAACTATAACGATGGCGCCAAAGGAGTTCCACTGGCCTGCACAGTCAGGAATGTGATCGGAAGGAATTATTACCAAGCAGGATAATATGCCAAAAGGTCGTTTTGTCTCGCTTCTCCCAAAGAACAGTGAGGCATGAAGCATTTCCTTAAACCGCACGGTGCATATATATTCACAATCGATTAATCTGCAGGTGAAATTTCAAATTGGACTTACCTCCCTTTATTCGTGTCCTTCAAACAGAAATCCGCAAACTTAACACATGCCTCCATCCCCACTTTGTGCGCAAGTATTAAATATTCCTCCCCCCTCCCACAATTGAATACATGTTTAATTGAATACATGCATTTTTTCACCAACCTAGGCGAAAATATCCGAGCTGGCGGACCGCAGTTCTCAAAGAGGGAACTTGTCAGTGAATCGAAATCGGCGCCATCGATGGCGTCAGTGATGTTACACAAACACGTGTTCAGGCGTGGAATAGTGTAGGAAGAACGTGGGGGGTTTACGATAGAGCCGACACCCACCCAGAGTGTCACGATCAAACTGCAGATGAGGCCGACTCCGGCGCCCTAAAAGTAAATAAGCGTTGAGGAAGAAAATACAATTTGACATCCACCCCACCACCAATATCACACACACACACACATACGCGCGCGCCAAATCCCTATTATTATAATTTACTTTGTCCAGCAAACATTGCAAGCACTAAAAAGATATAATCATCATTGCAACACATGAAGTTGTTTTCCTTTAAATGCACTCAACTCATTACATAATGTTTAAGCTGTAAAATAATATTTATAAGAAGCCAACAAGAGAATTACACAAATAAATAAATTACGTCACACAGGATATGGCTTTCTGCAATATTTCTTCCAAGGAGGTTTGAGGAAATATTTTCTTAAGTTTAATGGACATACCCAGGGTCGTAGAGTATGTAAAGCACTCTACGACAATAAACGTACCCAGAATAGCGGGGTATGATTTAAAAAAAAAAAAACTATGTAGGGAGATGTACCTAAAATAGTCGGATATGTGAAAACTATGTGAAACATATTCAAAATAGCAGGTATGTTAAAAAAATATGCCCCACAGTAGCAGGGTATATAAAAACTGTATATAAGGAGAATTACTAAGCTAGCAGGATATATAAACACTGTAAATAAGGAGACTTACCCACAATAGCAGGGTATGTAAAAACTGTATGTAAGAGTCTTACCCAGGAATTGACGAAAGGGCAAAAGATGCCAACCATGAGAAGTCCTAGAAGCGGCCCACCCACCATACCAAAAATGCTCAAGGCCACCTGCAAAATTGTAGAACCAACAACACCTGCCAGGTAGGCCAGTCCGATCGTCAAAAATCCGTAAAGAAGAGCTGTTAGAAGAGACATAGTGATATTTATCATTAACAAGGACAACAACACACCAGTGACGCCAAGGTTATCTGACCTCTACAAGAGATTGAGGGGACGGGGAAACCGGGTAGTGCGATGAGCGAGGGGATTATTGTGATAGTAAATGTAACAATGTGATAGTAAATGTAACAATGTGATAGTAAATAGTAAATATAACAATGTGATTGCAAATGTAACAATGTGATAGTAAATATAACAATGTGATAGTAAATGTAATAATGTGATAGTAAATGTAACAATGTGATAGTAAATATAACAATGTGATAGTAAATGTAACAATGTGATAGTAAATATAGAAGGGGAGACAAATAGGCTAATAATTATATATATATATATATAAAGAGAATTGTTCTTTTACGCTTACTCAACCGATGCTATTTCTGCGGACCCTATGCTTTTCCCACTATCTATTTTACAAGAACTAAAAAACAAAATAGATCAAAGTAAAAAAAAAAGAAAGAAAACTAGAAAATTGTGGTTGGCGATTCGAACAGACGAAATACGGGAAATGGCTCTCGTCACACTTCCACTAATGCAAGTACATCTACAAAATGGCGGAATTAAATATATAGTCCTGAGTACGTCTTGCCGTTGCCTGAACGCCATCACGCAGAAGATACGCAGTTTACTTCAAAACATCCTAGTGCCTTTCTTTGAAGGACTTTTGTCATGGTTTGGCCTGATATCGGAAAAGGCGACACCCTGCGTATATCGTGGGAAGGAGGGGAGGGGGAAGAGAAATTAATTAATTAATTTAAAAGAATTCATTAAAAAAAATCAGATTTAGGCTGCCTACCTATATACCCAGTGTACTGATGGATATGTAACAGCAAATTATAGTGAACAAAACAAATTTCTTCTTCCTGAAGGCCTTAAACAAAGTTCAAAGGTTTGAAAAATAGTATTAAGATATTGACACAGTCACACTATACATTAAAGGTTTGAAAAATAGTATTAAAATATTGAAACAGTCACACTATACATTAAAGGTTTGAAAAATAGTATTAAAATATTGAAACAGTCACACTATACATTAAAGGTTTGAAAAATAGTATTAAAATATTGAAACAGTCACACTATAAATTACCTCTTTGACCGTGTGGGTCTTGTTTAACCGACTTTCTGCGGCAGAAATCTATCTCAGCCTCTTTGGCTGAACAGAGGTCGGTTCAATCGAGAATCGGATAACCGAGATTTTACTGTTTTAAATGAAGATGATGATTGTGTTGGTGATGATGATGGGATGGTGATGACGACGACAATGATGACTGCAATGATGGTGGTGGTCATTATTTTGTGATGTGATATAACGTGTGACACATTCTTACGTTTGCAAAAAATCACGTGCAGCGTACAGGGTTATTCAATACCTATCACACTCGATGATGTCAAAGCTTCCCTGATAGCAAATATGACTCAGTGCATAAAATGACAGACTGGTGGCAATCATAAGCGACACAGGTACTGATTCCTTATCTACCAGACAGGTTTGTGCAATGGTAGAGAACATATATTGTGCCTCTCTGTTTGTGACTGTTACCACACTTGACTACGTTACTCATTACCCTCTAGACACGTCAGTGACAGTCGAATGCGACTCAACCACTGCTACCCTGTGTAACTCAGTGCTACTCAGTACCCACCGGACACGACGGTGACAATCGTGTGCAGCCGTAGAGATGGTCGCCCTTCTTGTATTTTTTCCACCCAGGGTTTGAGGAAGTCTTCCAGTGTCACAGCAGCTAGAGAGTTTACGCCTGATGACACAGTACTGTTTGAAAAACAATATTAGCCTAACTGTTTTAAAGAAAATAAAAAAATACACCAAACGACATTGAAAGGTCAAGCAACAATGACATTAAACAATTCATAAAACATGAAAGAAACAAAAAAAAAAAAAAAAAACCCCGCAATTTGTAAAACTATCGTCAATAACATCATAAAACAATGTCGTAAACAATAATCAAATGAATAAAACAATAATCCAATATACTAAAACAGTAACGAAGTATGGTAAAACAATAAACCATGTGTCAAAACAATAGAACAGTATAGTAAAGCAATAATCCAATATGGTAAATCAATAGACCAGTGTGGTAAAACAATAATCCAGTTTGGTACACAATAATCCAATGTGGTAAAAACAATAGTCCTTAGTTAACTCATTAATCAGTAGGCTAATTCATTATTAATAATGTCAGCAAGTGTTCTCAGTTGTTTCTCTGTTTTGGGATAGGATAGTATATTGCCTTTAATCTTTACTGCTGTGTAGTTATGATGCGCACAACGCGTGCGTCCGTGAGATGGGGTGAGTCCGTATGCTGTGTAGGACTGGCTTTGTGGTGTTTGCGCTTGGGTGCATATATCTATATGCATAGATTTATGATTGTGAAATATGACTTTAAATAAAAACATTGTTATGGATTTTCTATGTATTTATTTGCTGTTGTTATATATCGTGTGTGTGTGTGTGTGTGTGTGTGTGTGTGTGTGTGTGTGTGTGTGTGTGTGTGTGTGTGTGTGTGTGTGTGTGTGTGTATAATGCTGATGTTAAAAATATTTCAAATATTCTCGTTAATTTTGAAAATAAATGTTGTTCTTGTTGTTGAAATACATGAAAGTTTATAATTAGAAAAAGAAAATTATAACTCTAAAAAAGTAATGTGACCTCGCTTCTTTTTAGTATTTGTTTACCTTTCTTCACACTTCTTTTTAGTATTTGTTTACCTTTCTTCACACTTCTTTTTAGTAGTTGTTTACCTTTCTTCACACTTCTTTTTAGTATTTGTTTACCTTTCTTCACACTTCTTTTTAGTATTTGTTTACCTTTCTTCACACTTCTTTTTAGTATTTGTTTACCTTTCTTCACACTTCTTTTTAGTATTTGTTTACCTTTCTTAACACTTCTTTTTAGTACTTGTTTACCTTTCTTTACACTTCTTTTTAGTATTTGTTTACCTTTCTTCACACTTCTTTTTAGTATTTGTTTACCTTTCTTCACACTTCTTTTTAGTATTTGTTTACCTTTCTTCACACTTCGACAACCCTACCCGATAACTTACTGTCCCCACGGCAGTAATGATGAATGACTGAAACAAAATCATTGAGACATTTGCTCAAAGCCACGTGTACTGCACTTAACAATGCAACTCCCCCGTCCATAACGCAGACAAACAAAAGTAACTTCCTGATAGGCTACTTGTTTGTTCATGTTTTTACACCGAGCCAACCATGGCGGTTATCTCACGGCGGGACAGTCCAGATGAAAATGATATGGACTAAAGGTAGGCATGATTCAAAGTTTAATTTAAATAATTTTATTTTAATTTAAATAACTGACGCACTGCACAAAGCCACACCCGTATACCTGAGGGCTGCGCTGTAGACACACGCCACAAAAAGTCCGGGTAGGCCAGGAAGGAATCCAAGCGTCGTCATGACGAACAGTGGTACGAGCTGCACGTGCAAAAGAAGAAAAAAAGCCATTTTTAGGATAAACGTAAGTACTGTATATTCTTATTGTGTTCACATGCAGTGTATAACATATGCACGTATCTTGCAGCATATGGGTCTATGTGTATACACGAATTTTAAAGTGTATACTTTTATCTTATAGCACATAAATATATATTACATTTTTATTGTGTTCACATGCAGTGTATAACATATGCACGCACCTTGCAGCATAGGGGTCTACGTGTATCAAACGTGTATACACGTATTTTATAATATATACAGTACTGTTATATTTTAGCACATAAATATATATTACTTACAATAAAACACTATATTATATATTTTACGGTATTTACTACTATATACATGTATCTTTTAATAGAGATATATATCTTAAAATTAATTTAGTTATATTTACACTATATACATGTATCTTTTAACAAAAATTGCAATAAGATTTCCGTTTATGTAACCTGATTAGATTATTACATAGCTCATGCCTAGACTTTTCTCTTTAAAGCGGCCGTCAATTTGCTGAACTTTTTGGGACACCTATAACTATTTCTTGTAGACGACTCTCTTTCCTTGTTATAATAAAGTGACCACTGACAGAACGTAATAAGAACTTTGAAAAAAAACTCAAATTCTCATCCAATGCCAAGAAACCTCTTCGAATTTATATCACTTGAAAATTTACCATACAAATATCCAGCCAATTAAAACATCGTAAATGCGATGAACAAGAAAACTGAACGCATCAAGTTATTTGGATCTCTCTGTCACTGACATACTTAAAGTGTGATCTAAAAATGTTTTAGTTGGGATCAGACAATCATCACTGACAGAGTGTGATCCAAAAATACTTTAGTTCGGATCGGACAGTCATCAGTGACATTTAGAATGTGAGAAATAACATTTTAGTCTGGATCGCAGTCACCACTGAGAGTTAGAATTGTGATCCAAAACCATTTTAGTTTGGACCACTGTTACCAATGATAGATCTAGAATCTGAGCCAATTTTGTTTTGGTTTGGATCACACAAATGGACATTTTCTTACAACACCACATGTCATGATTATGAACTTAAAATAATATATTATAAATCACTAATTGTAACTGTTGAACTATTTGCTATATGTAACCATGCTGTCTTATGTTATTTCTTGTTAAATACAATTATTGCTGATACACAGACCACTCGTGTTAGCGTGACTCACTTACATGTTACATGTTGCAGTCTGTCACCTGTATTTACTTACTATCCTGGCTGGATGTATCAGGGGAGTTAAGCTATCTTCTAGATTCTAGAACTATCAATCTTCTATTTATCTATTACACATTATCTATCGTTCATCTTTCTAAAATGTGCGGCCAGGCAGGATGTGTGCTTGGGGGGGGGGGGATTAGCCTGAGGTTACAGGCAGCCCGGGGTGGTGGAGAATTAACATCTTGCCCACCTCCCAGCAAAACGTCACAATCACTGAGATTTAGAATGTGATATCTAAACATTCTAGTTTGAGCGTGATGCAAACCTTGCTTCTATTTAACTCGTGACAAACTCCAGCAAAACTTTTACTCATGCTAGAAACTTTGCTCTCTAATTTAATTGTATAAAATAACCACCTAGGTATATTTCTCATAGTCATAATTCCATTTCGGTTTAGTCAGGAAAATTCTTCGATATATGCTTCTTGATGAAATAAACTCACTGTATTTTAATCTAGTACATGTAAATACTTTACACCCATTCTCCATGCAATAAACTCACCATAATTTAATCATGTAAATAGCTTTCTGTCAACATCAACAAAGATTAATTTCATCTCAGCTAATCATGAAATATGTCATTCCGATTTATAAAACAATAACTTATTATTATTATTATTATTATTATTTTATTATTATTATTATTATAGCATTTGTTCCAAGAAACAATGTGTCACATTTCTGAACTTTAAAGGAGGGATAACACTAATTTACTATTTATAACAAGTCATTCATTCACCAAAATGTTTTTTTTAATTTACCTTCAGTAGAATATTATATTGCAAAATTAAAAGCAAAATTGCATTCACACAAGACCTGCTCAGTCTCATATGCGTCAAGAGAGACGTGATGTGTGTTCTCTCCAGAAATTTGCCACGGACTATTGGTTTAAGCGTGGGTTTCCATATACACTGTATGCAAGTTACATTCCGGCTTAGCTAAAGTTAGATATAACTCAGGCCTGAAGTCCTTGCAGGTGGACAGTGGGTAAAGACTAGTTTAACCTGCATTTGATCTAAGACTCTGATGCAGCAAAGCTCGTATCCTCCCACACATGAAACCATTCATCACTCATCTATTTAGTTCATTTTCATTCACCCTAACTTCGTCTTTCTTACATAACAGTCTTCGAGCTTCCGTCCTTGACCTCCTTGAGACTACAGCTATATCGAAATGATTTTAAAAAATCAGCAATTATTATAAAAGAAATGGCATGAAAGATTCTGACAATAATAATATTAATAAAAATAACTGAATTTGATTTTACCTGTTAGTTACAGATAAACAGAATGATGGATGGACGGACAGATTCATTGACATAGACAAAATAGTGGATGGGAGGGTGGATTTGAGGAAGAGAGATGTACACCCTACACACGTACTGAAGAACAGTTAGATAAACTGACTAAATGACAAACGGGTAGTGAGTTAAACTACAAATGGAAGAGAATCAGACAAAATATTAATCTCATTAAAATTTTCCACTCTGCCTCTGACCTGGTCACTTTTCTTGACGTCACCTCTCGTGAGTGGATCACAGCCATACCAGAAAGCATACATGACCATCCCAGTCACCATGACGAGTGCCAGAAATATCTCGGACACTGGTAAATGCAACAAAATGGCTCTGAAAAAAAATGGACATCGGTACACTACTGTTCGAGGTTCATAATAAAAGAGTTTTATACATCAATCAATTCTCACTACAAACCCCATGAAGTGAAAATTCTAAAAGACAATAAATCTTGCCAACATATTCTAGGACTACATTATCCTTTCAAGCTGAAATAGACAGCAGGTGCAATCAAACTAACGCTATTGTATAAATATTTTTCAATTATAACAATCTTGTCTTCTGCTAAGTATAGTCATGCATGGTCATTTGTTTTTTTGTTAATATTCAGTGTACTCAGCATACAGGACATGAAAACTGAAGCAATCACAGACACTTGGTGTCATAAATCATTGCTTTGTCTACATAAAGTTTATGCAAGATATCTACGTTAATATTCAGTGTACTCAGCATACAGGACATGAAAACTGAAGCAATCAAAGACACTTGTCGTTTGTAGTCGTGGTTAATCACGAGTGGTATGTCATACAGAGCAGCAGTCATGACAACACTCAGAGGGAGAAAGAGAGTGTGTGTTGACGGGAAACAGAGACACAAGGCACTTTGTTACTGGCACAAGTCACATTTATTTCCTTTCTTGCAGGCATTGACACGAAGCAAAATCCACATAATAAGTAAGCACACCACATCACTTAACGCCGTGTGTTCACACTCACACTGTGCTGTATGCTTTAATCAAATGCATCACAAATATGGCTCGAGAAACACTTCACGGTGAATGTCATAAAACATGGCAGTGTTTCAAACAAAGTACCAGAAACACGAGTCTCTCACATATTAAAGCATCGCAGCATACCAACGAAATTTCTTCATCAGTCCTATTGTTAATATTAAATCACAGCATGCCTATGAAAGTTCTTCATCAGTCCTATTGTTATGACATCGCAGCATGCCAATGAAAGTTCTTCATCAGTCCCATTGTTATGACATCGCAGCATGCCAATGAAAGTTCTTCATCAGTCCTATTGTTATGACATCGCATCTACTTTGAACGTGAGTGGGTCTGCCTAAATTAATCTCTGCTTGAGCCATCAGCCAAAAAACAGCAACCACAACTATCACAACAATTCAAAATGTATATTTTTTCTCTAACTGGCTCTTTAACAGACAGGTGGACTCGTCGGACTCGTTGGTCGTCTCCCTTTACAACAATCCAAACTGAATATATTCTCCTTTGCTGACTGGTGGTGGTGGTTACGATAGCAATTTAACGTCACCAATGGAGGTTTTGTGGAATATTTCGTCATAAGACGTTCTCTGATCTCTAGTGCTCCAGTGGGACCAGCTCCCCTCACGAGTATTTGGGGAGCGGGCGGTGGTGTTGGAGTTGATGGGTGGTGCATGCTCGGTGCTGGCGCCAGTATTGTTACTGGAGTTTTGTTGCTTGTCCGGCGTTAGCGCGACTGTTGGTGGTTTTTCAAAAGCTACTGCCTTTTGGTGGGTTCTGTTTTGTGTGGTGCATTTTTGGTTGTTTTTGTTGCTTTGTCTTATCAAAGTGATGCTGTTGGGAAGAGTGGAAAAAGGTTGCTGTTTTTTTTGGCTTGTTTGTTTCAAATAGCGTTTATAGAGTGTGTTTGTTGTAAGTAGAGTGTGAAGGCTTTGTGAATTTTCTTGGCGTGTTTTGAGGAGGGGAGTATTATTATATCTGTTGCAAATAGTAGTTGTGTTGGGATTTTTTCCTAAGTTCTTCTCTTTCTTCGAAGTAGTGTAAACAGGGGATGAGGAAATGGTCTACTGTGCTATCAGTTTTGAATAATGGGCATGTTTTAGGTTGTCAGGTTGTCCATTTGGGTGAGGAAAAGTGAGAGTTGCAATTAGAATCTAAATATGGTTTTGATGGCTATTTTATTTGTGGTATGCATGGTAGCGAGGTAGTGTTGGGATTGGTGAGGGGGTGAAAATGTGTTTGGTGTGAAGGTGTTTTTGAAAATGTTAGAGAAAATGTGAAGGTGTTTTTGTTTTTCTTTGTTTTTTTTTCTGGTTGGCCTTTTCTGATGGGTGGTGGTGGTTACGATAACAATTTTACGTCGCCACTGGAGCTTTCGTGGATCATTTCATCATAAGACGTTCTCTGATCTGTAGTGCTCCAGTGGGACATGTTCTCCTCATGAGTATTCTGGAGGACTGGCGGTGGTGTTTACAATAACAATTTTACGTCACTACTGGACCTTGGAGTTTTGTCTTGGTGCTTGCTTGGTGTTGTAGTCAGTTGTTGAATATTTTAATTGTTTAGTTTAGGTCGTTGAGTTGATTTCCTGATGAGTTATGATGCCCGCAATTTCTTTTGTCTGTGGTGTTGAAGTTGTATTTTCTTCCCGTTGAGCGATGTGGTGTCAGAGGCTGATGTAAGTTGTGAATATTAGTGACGAATCTATGTGTAGTGCTGTTGTTCTCTCGTCCGTTGCAAAATGTGTTTTCGTCCGGCAAAAGCGGGCTTTAGACCGGTAATCCGTGGGCTAAAGTTGTGGTGGATGTTATTGCTGTCGTTCATAGGAGGGGGGTTGAGAGGGTTGTCTTACAGAGCCCAGGCTAGTAGTCAAATCTGTACTTAGCGTGTACGTGAACCCGGGATGTTCAACCCTCTGGTGGTGGTGTTGTTGGCGCTGTTGTTGTGGCTCACCCCGGTGAAATGACGTGACAAAACCGAGACAGACGACGCGCTGTGATGATGGCAAAAACCCGAGACAGACGACGCGGTGTGATGATATGACAAACACCCGAGACAGACGGCGCGGTGTGATGATGACAAAAACCCGAGACACATGACGCGGTGTGATGACGTAGCACTGTGTTACCACGGAGCGATGCACTGTAAACTAAACTTAGTACTGACTAGAGCAATTTGACTGTTTTGTTTAGAAAAGAAAGGAAATGGAAAAACAATGAACTGTAATATTTGAAGCTGGACAGTACTAGTGACGATTGATAATCGTGCAGTATTAGTGTATTAAAGATTGAACTGAATAAAACAGGAACTTTGTTAGGTTTAAATATAATATCCTGGGTTAGTAGTAGTTGAGCTGCATCTCAAAATTTTTATTTATAATTTAATCTTTTTGTTATATAATATATAATAATATATTTAATATTAATAATATAATATTTTTATTATTCGTTAATTCTTTATCACCTTCACTTTTGTAATATTTTTATTGTAATGTTTACATTGTTTGGGTATGCTTTTCGTTTGGTGATTGGCAATCGTCTTGTGGGCCTTGAACGTGCCAACACACGATTACTCTAGTTATCGGGACTATTATTTAAACATAATATAGTAGCCTCAAGGTACTATACATATCGCTTTACTTACAATCTGGCAGTTGCTATATTGCGCACTGAAACATATCTCTGAAGCATGGCTTGATTGGACGCGTACACTGTAAGTGACGTAAAAAACCCTCCAACCACAAGCGTCCAAAATGTATGACGTACAAACGGGTCAGGGTCCATGCTGGAACACAAGAATCATGTACGTAAGTGAGGATTCATGTTTCAACACAGATATCACAGATGTAAATGATAAGAGTTCTTACAACATAAGTATCTCGTACGTTCGTATATCCAACACAGATACCACAGATGTAAATGATAAGAGTTCATAGTGCAACACAGATACCACAGATGTAAATGATAAGTGTTCATGCTGCAACACATCACAGATGAAATTATCAGTCCTCATACTGCAATACAAATATCACAGATGTAAATGATCAATGTTCATATTGCAACACAAATATTACCCGGATGTAAATGATAAATGGTCAATGTTCATACTGCAACACAAATATCACAGATGTAAATGGTCAATGTTCATACTGCAAAGTACGTATCACACTGTTTTTAAAAGACTAATTCTAAAGCTGTCATGTTCGTCAGTCTCACCAGACTCTCATGAATACATATCAGATTCCAGTCACAAGCGTACTCACATGAATGTTCACTTTACGGACTGATACTGAATTGCGAAATTGCTGTGATTTGAACATGCATTTTGTTGACATATAAACATAACATTCAATTATATTTAATTGAATTTAGCATTCGATTTTTTTAAAATGCGGATAATGGAGGTAACTACATAGCCGTATGTTCAGTTAGAAAATAAGTATGGCTAATGGTTCACGTCTTTGTTGCTATGTTTTGTCGACTGAAAGTGTACTCTAGTGCTTTTCACTCGTTTACAACATTTCAGTCCAAGTGAACATATTGATATGAAAGCAATTACATTCGATGGTAACCGTAAAAGATTTAACAAAGCTCCTTAAAGATCTCGCATTTATTGTTTGTGCATTTACTTTCATTCTATTCCACACTGAAGTGGAAATTCTCTCTCTCTCTCTCTCTCTCTCTCTCTCTCTCTCTCTCTCTCTCTCTCTCTCTCTCTCTAATCATTCTCAAGATGATAACATTGATTTTTCTTACTCTAATTTCCAGGTAAAGCGGGCGCCTTCTTTGGCTCTCTGCATGACTTCTGTCCACCCTCCTGCTTTAATTGTGCCTATGATGACGAGAGCCAGCATGCCAGCAAGCATCACAATTATCTGGAACGCGTCAGTCCAGATCACTGCTTTGATGCCACCCTTTAACACACACAAACATCGTCATTTGAGATCACTGCTTTAACAAACACAACATTGCAGATGTTTGGATTGCATCAACAAGTTCTAGCATATATTCTCAACCTGAGGTGTTTACTCCAACTCTAGTACTTTACAAAAATATCGTCAAGCGCAGTACCCGAAGATCACACCAATTTGATATTTACCAATTTATATAAAAATTAAGTTAAGAAATAAGGATAGGCAAATTTACTCTGCCGTAAAAACATTACGTCATAATGTCAGTGTAAAGTGTACATAGAACGCATACAGGTTAACAAAACGATCAATTTATACAGTCATCAGGTCGGTGTACTCTATGTCAAAAGGTTAATAATAAATGAAAACATTACGTCACAAGGTCAGTGAAAAAAATCAACATAGACCGTCAAATCAGGTAGGTGTATTCTGCAACAAAAAGTCAATGATAAATGTAAACATTAAGTCATAAGATTAGTGATACGTGTACATATTACGTCATAGGGGCAGTGAACAGATCAACAATAACAATGGTTTTCTCTTTTTATTTAGTGTAGCTGTCGGAAACGGTTACTTTGATCTGTTCTATTTTTTTTTTTAAATCAGTCTTAAACCTGAAAGATGTCCAGATGAATAATGTAAGAAACAGAAGTCCCGTTTGTCATACTTTATACACGTTAGGATAATATTAGTTTTAAAAAGAGTATAAGCGGCTATGAAAATAACTTGAATTTCAATCTTCTTTGGTTTTTTCCCCCTCTTTGCGATAAGCTGAATACAAGCAGTAAACATGACATGTAGAGTTTCAAAGAAATATCATCAGGTACACGGGGAGGTTGTTTCTAGCAACTATACTCTTCTGAAACATACATATAAATCTGTGAAATAAGACGAGACTTTACGTCTGTGATAAAATGACATCATCTACTTGCGGTGATTTGCTTTAAGCAACTACACTCGTCTCAGATAGATATGAAACTTTATGAATACAACGAGAGAGTACAGTTTGTATACAATGACGTCATAGATGTGGTGATCGACTGCATGCAATCATACACCTCCAGGATAGGTATAAAACTCTCAAGCAAAATTACACGCTAAAGTTTCGGGAGAGCAAAGTATGCCTTTAGTAGAACACTGAGTAACAATGTATATACTTAAGAAACACTGATATATACTGACACTGTATATACTTAAGAAACACTGATATATACTGACACTGTATATACTTAGGGAACACTGATATATAGTACCAATGTATATACTTAAGAAACACTGATAAATAGTAACACTGTATATACTTAGGGAACACTGATATATAGTACCAATGTTTATACTTAGGGAACACTGATATATAGTACCAATGTTTATACTTAGGGAACACTGATATATAGTACCAATGTTTATACTTAGGGAACACTGATATATAGTACCAATGTTTATACTTAAGAAACACTGATATATAGTAACACTGTATATACTTAGGGAACACTGATATATAGTAACTCTGTATATTTAAAGAACACAGAGTTACTTACTCGAGAGTCTCAGAGTCTATTGAGCAACAAAATAATCTGTTCTTAGAGAACACTCAGTGACAAAGAGAAAATGGCAGAAATTAATGTTATGCTTACGAATGCAGTGTAGAATGTGCAGATAAGACCAGTCGCAAGAATTGAGATTTCCATAGATAAGTTAGTGACTGTTAGAGAAACAAAAGAAAACAAAAATGCATCCACTTAAATTGATTTGCATAATGTTCATTTGAATAAATATTTCACTTCTGTTTCTTTTTGATTTTGATTAATATCTGCAGACATGTCTTGTGTATTGCTAGTCGTAGAGGTAAGTAATAATTAAATTTTTTTTTTAATTGCTAACAATAGAAAAAATGTGTGGATTTTCCCCACCCGAAGTTAATATAGCGCTCAAAGTTTTGTTTAATATCGTTCAGCAAACTACAAATCACAGACCACCCAGTAGTAATCTTAGTATATCAAACTGAAATCAGTTATTATCTGTTGCGAAACAACAAATTACAGACCATTATTACATTATTACATTATTACATTATTACACTGCAAACTTATGACATCAAACTGAATTCATTATTAACCCAGAACTCATGCATTTTCACATTATGCCAGTGTGAAACAAATATTTACTTGTTTCAACTGTTGAAAATTCGATCGTATGGTTAATTAGCAGTTCCCGAATTAGCACAATTAACTTTCCTGACTGACTGCTAATTTGTGTTCAAACATTTCGAATAATTTTAACAGATATACGAACTGTAATAATATTTTGAGAGCGGATGCAATGATTATTACGAACTGAGATAACAGTCTAACAATTTTAATAATTATCACGCACACTTGCTATTGTTTTACGAGAAGTAGTAAAGTCATCACGAACAGATGTAATAGATATCACGAATAGTTATAATTGTTATCACGCACAGCTATATTATTTATCACGATCAGTTATAATAGTTACAACACACAGCTGCAATAGTTATCACGTTCAATTGTAATAGCTATCATGCACCGTTGTGATAGTTATCACGCAGTGTTGTAATAGTTATCAGTATCAGTTATAGTAAGTAGTTATCATGCACAGTTGTAATACTTATCACGCAGTGTTGTAATGGTCATCAAGCACAGTTGTAATAGTAATTACGATCAGTTATAATAATTATTACGATGAGTTTTAATAGTTATCACGCACAGTTGTAAAATGTTATCACGCACAATGGTAAAAATGATATCACGCTTTGCTGTTGTAATAGTCATTAAGAATAGTTATAGGAGTTATCACGCACAGTTGTAATAGTTATCACGAATTGTTATAATAGTCATCAAGAACAATTTTTAGTAATGTGGTAGTAGTCATAACAAACAGCTATTATCACGCACAGTTGCAAAGACTATTGGGAACAGTGGCACGCGTCATCATGAACAGTTGTAATAGTTACCGCACGTTGTTTGTAATTAAACAGCCATCACGAACACTGTCGTAATATTTAGTGCACATGAATAGTTTTGCAATAATCAGTACGCATAAATATGATACTTATTGTGCATGCCTGCGATAGTCTGCTGCCAACTGGTGTAACAGTCGTTGCAAGCAGTTGTAACAGTCGCACCGAAAAGTTAATTAACACTGAACTGACACAGTTACCTGCCTTGACTTAGGGCCAGTGCTGGCGCATACATCACGACAGCCATATATAAAACCTGAAACATTTCAACTAAGATGAATAAAAAATTACAAACAATACACATTTGCTTTCTTCAAATGACATCAACATGGAAAGAAATTCTTCGCAAATAAATTTTAATACTGGAGTAATACTCAAGATTCAACAGAGAGTCATAATCTTATATTTCTATCCAAAACAAATTTACAGATACAAGCGATAATGAGTTTGAAAATGACTGACAGTATTTAAATACAAAGAGTGAAAAGGATTTCTATTTTTCTTTTAAAAATTTGAGAGTGACGAGGAGGGGAGACAAAGGTAGGGAAGGGGGGAAGAGAAATGGAGAGAGAGAGAGTGGGTAAGACTAATCTATCCTTGTGAATGTCATTTACGGCGTGCTATAGTCACTAGAACTTTACGGATTCATGACGTTGTCATGGTAATGAAATTAATTATTTCTCTATTAAATATTCATTTCTTTTCACACGTTTTAAACAATTTCAAAAACTGTTTGTTCCTCATTTCGCTTCTTTAAAAAAAAAAAAAAATAAATACATTATTCTTGTAATTCTCGGGAAATGCTTTCTATAATTTCATATATTTTTTTTTACTTATACAATTGATTAAGATTATTTTATATATATAGAGAGAGTTTAACTTTTCATTATAAACAGTGTTATAAACAATGTTCTTGAATTTATTTGTGTCCAAATGTAATGTTTACCCAGAATTAAATTCGTCTTATCTTTGCCCCAATCTCGAATAGCCCATATTTTACTTACCATCTCAAAAATGAAGGTCAAGGACCCCATCTGACGTACGACCCGGTTAAAACGAACTTCTAAATACTGAAAGAAAAGAGACAAGATCACTTTCAGAAAGACAGACATAATAAGAATTTATCATGCTATTAATAGCTAGAAAAGGCAATTCGTAACCAAGACCAAGTTTAGACTTTTCTGACCCAGTAGCTAATCCTCGTCATGCTTATTAGAGGCGATTTAATATTTTTAATTTTTCAATATGGCTCCTCCAAAAAGCACTTGCCCTTTTATTAATATAGATGCATGAACAAATATTTACATACTAGCTAACTAAAATATATTATAATTAAGAGGGAAAATAACACAAATGCTGTAATAGGTGCAAACAGTTCAATTTACACATGTTTATTTACTCAGGCATACCCAGGCACAAAGACACATGCAAACATTTGCCTCACATTCGTACACAAACAAAAATGAGTGCACACATACATTCCCATCCCGTACGTGGTGACATGGTGACATGGTGACCTTATTACAGGATTACCTACATGGAAGTAAATTGTTTCGAATTTGGATGAACCGAGTTGATTTTTAGATTCTCGAGAAACAATCTTCTGTCATCATCCTTCTAACAATTAAAAAATCAACATAAAAATATACATTACTGGTTTGTTCATCAATATCAGTGCCAAATTAAAGATGATTATATAAATGTAAACCAGTCTACTGCGGAAATATGAACGGATTTATTAATTTTATAAATAATTCATGAATGCGTTTTTGTGCCCTTTACGCACTTACACTTAAAGAGATTTTGCTTGAGATTTCGTTTCTTTCATACAGTACGTGTGTGTTTGTATGTGTGATGGGCAGTTTAATAGATCATACTACACAACCCCTAATCGACTTAATCCCGCCCATACAGGACTTCATCACAACAGCCAGATATACTCTGTCTGGCCTCAGGGACATTAACCATTATTTAATTTATTTTTCAACTTGTCTCTTGAGTGTTACTGGTTCAGAATTCCGTTCGTCCGCCTCTTGATCATTATAGAAACCCTGGCCACACACTGTCTTTGCCCAGGAAGGACACAATTAAAATTGAGCCCCCACTTCCTTAAGCAGCCACAGATCTTCTTGCTGAATAAAGAAGTGAAATTGTAATAAGTAACAAAAATTTATTTAACATACGAGTTTAACAAGAAAAAAATTATGATTAACACTTAGTACACCGATGGTTATTAAATCAAGAAAATTCTGTGCATATTAACAGTGATATGTTCTTATTTTTTTTATACTGAAACTGGTACAGTAATAGACCACAGATCGTGGTCCCTTAAGAAAGATTATACTCCAATTCAAACTCATTTCTGCAGACTCTGCTCTTGAAAGGCCAAATGCTACATTAATATTTAATCTATTCCCTTTAAAAAAAAAAAAAAAACCACACTAATTTTGAAGGTACTAATAGGGATAAGAAATGGAAAGTTTACATCACAGAGATATTTTTAGCAAGTGTAAATTTAGAAGCCAATCACCTGATCCATTGTTTATCAAAAGAGAGACTACTCCTGGTGCGTACCATATGCTGTGCTGAAAGTAGGTCACTGCTCTGCAGTGGTTTGTTTTGACATGCATGTACAGAGGTGCTGACAGACTGCTGGCTGATGTGTTGCATTGGGTAAAGTACCAATGATGAATTTGACGGAGACTTTGATGAAAAGTCTGATGAAGAAAGCAGACTGGAAGACTGAAGACTAGAGAATAAAGGCTTCCAAACACTGTTGAAAAAACAGGTGATGCAGGTTTGAGCCTTTGCATATAGGTAATTAATTAGGCCTCCCACCACCTCTATCTCAGGCATATTCACTCACATATGGTACCTGTGAACCAATACGAATATAAATGATGGATTTCCTTAAGTATAAATTGAATATACAATTAGACTCTTCCACATGAAGCTGCAATGAAGAATTCTAAGTATGATACGTAGAAAATTTCACCTAGGGAAGTTTCTCACTGCAAATTATACAATTGCAGTATTTCCTGATAATGTAGAAAGCAATTTGTAGTGGAGTAAATTTGCCTACGGAAACATTGTGTGGCGGTAAATGTCTGTAATGTGGTGGAAGAAAGCAAACATTTACAGCATCAGTATATCCACCAAGTGAGAGAGACTAGTGGTGTCTGCTGCAGAATTATTAATAACATAAATGAAGCTTTTCATCACTTGTAATTAGTTATGAATGATTAATTAATAAATAATAATCATAATAATTTAGTTGTATTGGTATCACACAATTATATAAATTTAACTAAGCAAGTCTACTTACAATAGTTTAACTATGGTGCATAGAGCATAACAATTCAACTCTATAATAAAAATACAAAAAAATTCAACTAAGAGTTTCAGAGTAAAAATAAATTGAACTCTATAATTTTCTAAGTGCACAAAGTTTAGTTACAAAATATTAACCATTCCAAAACATACCAATTGTTTACACCTTTTACAGATTCAAGCCTTCCTAAAATTGAGAGCTTTAGTGAGTGCTGAGTCTGAATTTTAGGCAGATATACATATATATCTGGATCATTTTGTTTGTCTGGCCCAGGTAAGGGCCTAAGTTATGCTCTCACTTTTTTCATTTCTCGAGTGGGGACACTTGCCCACTCTAAGAGATATGTGATCAGTCTGACAGCTCTTGAAATTTCATGTGTACAATGTTGGTCAGCACTATGCTTCAATTAGTCAAGAAACGAAACTTCAGTTTGCACAGGTGGAGAGATGGCTGAAGAAACCTATGTAGGCAACTAGTATCTACTCATGTGTGACCTAGGACCTATAGAATTTACATCACATGACCATGCAATGTAGTGGCCAATTATGTAGATATGCCAACCCAGACTGTCCAAACTCTTAACAATTAGCACTTTAACAGGTCTATTGTAACCTATCTTAGCAAATAGGTCAGAAAGAAATCTAAAATAGAAATAAATAAGACAGACAATTAATTAAATTGAAAGATTAATTAATTAATAAAAATATAATAATTAATTATTACTTATGTCATTTGCGTTTCATGTGTTACACTATGTATGTGTGTTTGTATGCATGTATGTGTGTGTTTGTATGTATGGATGTATGTGTTTTTGTGTATGTATGCATTTGTGTGTGTATGTGTATGTTTGTGGTGTGTATGTATATGTGTTATGCATCTGTGTAATTTTATGCAAGTGCATGTATATGTATATGTGTTTGTATATAATTTTGTGTGTATGTATATATATATGTGAGTGTATGTGTATATATGTCTATGTTTGTTTGTTATGTGTGTGTTTCTATGAATGTTGATACGAACGAATGTATAAACCAAGTCAGAAGTGTGCTTTGAGAATGTTTTACTAAAGTGTCTCACTCTACACTAGTGCATTTTCTAGTCTAGACCCCACCCTACTCATTAATTTGCACTGCAAAAATGTCCACCACCACCCAACCCCTGTAGTCGTAGTGAAGTCAGTCAGACTTTAGTTGAAACAAGAGCATTCTTTGCAAATTTGCAGCTGTTTGACAAACCTCATAAGCGCTCGTGAGACTCAAGTTGTAGAAAATAGGCATAATCAAAAAACACGTCACCAGCTGGGCAGGAATATAGCCCAGCCCAATCAGCCAGTATTCTGTGCTGTTCACGTAAGCTTCTGCAGGAATACCTAGGATGAAAATGGCGGACATAAAGCTGGCAGAAAGCGACATCGTCACCGGAAATAGAGGTAGCTTCCTGTTTCCAGTAAGCAGCTGCTCTACAGTGGCCTTCCTTTGCTTGATAGCGGAGTACAGCCCAATGGCGGCCGAAATTAACAGGACAGCACTAAAGACCAGGTAGTCTGCCCAATGGAACTCTGCGATCGTTGACGGGTTCGCCATTCTTCAGTTCTGGTAACAAGCATTGTTTTAAAAATTATTATTTTACATGAGTGGCAGTCAAGCTTAGAGAGCGAATGCGATGTCACTTAAATGGATTTACAACACGTTTCTAAGCTTACAGTGCCGATAAAAATATCATTCCATCTGTTCGATAGGATACACACACACACACACACACACACACACACACACACACACACACACACACACACTAACACACACACATTTGTATTAAAAAGACTGAAAACACAGCGGAACATTGGACTAAACATTAAAAAATATATACATAGGTATATTTCGCTTTTAGTAAGAGAAAAAATACATTAAAAACATACACATAGTTATTTTCCCCTTTTAGTAAGAGAAACAATACATTAAAAATATATACATAGGTATATTTCGCTTTTAGTAAGAGAAAAAAATACATTAAAAATAAGTTAAAGACATCTATGGTAATAATGCCTAATTTTCTTGCCATAAAACCTGTGTTTATGAACTTAAAACATATTTCGTTTGATAAAATGACAAATAAGAATGATAAGGCCATTCCTTAAATTATCCTCACACATGCACACACACACACACACACACACATATATAAAATGTGTTGTTTTAGTAATTAATGTCCTTTGTAAATTACTACAAATTAAGGTAATTCATGGACCTATTTTAAAAATAAATTAAATAACCATCATAAAACAGCGGGTGAATAAAAATGAGATGCTCTTCCAATGTTCAGATTTTTGTTTTTGTTAAAAATAATGCTTTAAACTATAAATATTACAGAGATTATTGCGAGTGCTAAATACATACATATGACGTGTTAGAAAATTTATTAAACAACATTCCCAGAAACAAATTGCTTGAGGACAAAGTCTACAAAACTAAGACATCATCTTGTTTAACTAAGTCCAAACAATAAAGTAAATATATATATTCCGTTACATGTAATTTAATCATAAACGGCAATAAATAAAATCATCTTGAACCCCTAGTCTGCCAAACTTTGTTAATATGAAAGTTGATGTTGTATTATTATTAATACTATTATAATCTATTCGAAACTATAATGGCATGACAAATTACTGGAGAAAAAATATCTATACAAGTTTAGCTTAGTTATTTCTTCTTTAACATAAGAGTTTTGACAGGTTAAGCCTGCTTACGGCAAAAAAGCTTTAATGAATGTGTTTCGCACAGTAATTATATCGAAAGATATTTACTTCTTGACTTCATAAAAAATAAAAAGCAATCAAATTCAACAACAAACCCGACTAAGCATGCATTTTATGGTTTATTCTGCAACTGAAATGTTTCGGATTTGAAAGGGTTACTGTGGAAAAGTTAGGTGTATGTATGTTTTTCCATTTAAATATTTGATCGGTTTCTGTTTAATAAGCCTAAAATGCCACATAATAATAATAATAATAATAATAATAATAATAATAATAATAATAATAATAATATCGAAAAGAAAATAGAGTGTACTAGAAGAGAAATAAGCCAAATGACAGCAGCAGAACAAAATAATGGAAAACTAAAGGCAAGATTGGTCGCCAAATACCATCTCAACTGCAGAAGCACTAAGACTGCAATAGAAGATGCAAAGCAAAGACTTCAAGGACTCAGTCACCGTCTGAAGAGATACACTGCAAGAAGTCAGCAATTCCAACAGAACAAAATATTCCGAACTGACCCTGGAAGACTATACCAAGAACTCAAAGGAAATTCCAGAACAGAACAACAAATACCAAACATTCATGATACCAAGACCTTCTGGGAAAACATTTGGAGCAATCCAAATACGCACAACACCTCCGCCAGATGGATTCAGGAACTGAAAGATGATCATAAAGAGACACCTGAACAATGCACCGTCACAATCAGTGAGAAAGACATTAAGAAGAAGATACGAAAGATGGCAAACTGGAAAGCCCCAGGCCCAGATCAAGTACAAATATTCTGGCTGAAACATCTTACCTCCTTACATGGCAGACTTGCTGAACAACTGCAAGACATACTAAACAAACCAGGAACCCTGCCAGCATGGATGGTAAAAGGAAAAACAAGTCTGATTATGAAAGATCCACAGAAAGGCACAACACCAAACAACTATCGTCCAATCACTTGCCTATCAACCACCTGGAAGTTACTATCAGGAATTATAGCTGACAAAATCATGACTCACCTTGAAACAAACAAACTTCTAAACAATGAACAAAAGGGTGCTAGACCAGGCAGCAGAGGAACAAAGGACCAATTGGCAATTGATAAGGCAATAGTGACTGACAGCAAGAAACGAAGAACAAATCTTGCAATGGCATGGATTGATTATCAAAAGGCCTATGACTCAGTCCCACATTCATGGATAATTGAAACATTAAAATTGTACAAAGTAGCGCCATCAATACAGAACCTAATTCAGGAGTCAATGAAAAACTGGAAAACCACCCTCACATGCAACAACACAAATATTGCAGACATAGCAATAAATTGTGGAATCTTCCAAGGTGATTCCTTATCGCCACTGCTGTTCTGCATTGCCCTGAATCCTCTCAGTCAAGTGATCCAGAAAACAGGGTTAGGATACAAAATGAAAGCAGGACAGGTCATCAGCCATCTACTGTACATGGACGATCTCAAGCTGTACGGAAAAAATGAACGTGACATCACATCCCTGATCAATACTGTCAAGATCTGCAGTGAGGACATCAACATGAAATTCGGCCTTGAGAAATGTGGACGAATTATCATCCAGAAAGGCAAGGTCAAAACAACAGAAGGCCTGCAATTCGACATCGGAAAAATCAACGATGTTTCAATGGAAAATGGATATAAGTATCTTGGGATACTACAACATCAAGAAAATATGCAGAGAGAAGTGAAGTCCAAAGTTAAGAGAGAATATGAAAAACGTGTTAGACAAGTCCTGAAGTCCAAGCTAAATGGGGCGAATAAAATACAAGCCATTAATGCATACGCAATACCTGTAGTAAGCTACACAGGAGGTATCATAGATTGGACAGCAAATGAAATAAATGAACTGGACAGGAAAACAAGAAAACTACTCACAATACATAAAGCCTTACACCCCAAAGCAGACGTAGACAGGCTCTATGTATCTCGAAAAATGGGAGGCCGAGGTCTGAAGAAAATCAAACATGTCATTGAAGCAGAAGTCATTGGCCTTGTGGACTACATCTGGTATAACAACAAAGATGATCCACTGATAGAAGCAGTAAAAATGAGTGGACTATTCCAACCCCCAGAAACAGACAAAGAAACATGGAAGAAAACAACGAAGCAAGAACTAGCACATACATGGAGCCAGAAACCTCTGCATGGCCAGTATGTACGACAAGCCGACGAAATATCAACAAAGCAATCAACGTACAAATGGTTGAAAGAGGCAGGATTGAAAGCAGAAACAGAAGCACTCATAACAGCTGCACAAGATCAAGCACTCAACACCAAAGCACACAAAGCGAAAATCATGAAAATTTCAAATGATTCCAAATGTCGACTCTGCAAATCCATGGATGAGACAACAGAGCACATACTATCTGGATGTCAAGTTCTGGCTGGAACGGAATACACCAAACGACACAATGAAGTGGCAAAACACATACATAGAAATCTGTGTGAGAACTATGGCATACAAACCCCAGAAAGAGCATGGATGCATCAACCAGAAGCAGTCACCGAAACAGAAGAAGTCAAAATACTGTGGGACTTCGAGATAAGAACAGATCGGGTGATTCCTGCACGAAGACCAGACATTGTAGTTCTCAATAAGGCCAACAGAACAGTGTCAATCATTGATGTCGCTGTTCCAAGTGATAGAAACATAAAAACAAAAGAAAGAGAAAAAATAGAAAAATACCAAGACCTCAGATTAGAAATCCAGAGACTGTGGAATGTAAAAGCAGAAGTGATACCTATAGTGATAGGAGCCTTGGGGAACATAACATCTGAATTGGAAGGCTACCTGAATAAACTCCCTGGAAACCACAGAATCGCTCCACTACTCAAAGCAGCGCTCCTCGGAAGTGCCCACATCCTCCGTAAAACCTTGGATCTCCCAGAATCTTGGTAAGATTCCGAGACCTTGGATCACAACCGACAGTCAAACAGAAGTCGTGGAAAGAGGCTGAATAATAATAATAATATCGACCATGATGACGATGATGATGATGATGATAATAATAATAATAACTTTGCTGCACACCATCCATCCATCCATGAAACAGTCCATTTTAACAAGTCAAGGTCAAATGCTGTTCGAGGCTCTAGAGTACGACGTGAAGTTTTTGCTTCTTTCCCTCTGTTCCTGACCTACTTACATACCTCTCTTGGCCTCTAATTCTCTCTGTTCCTGACCTACTTACATACCTCTCTTGGCCTCTAATTCTCTCTGTTCCTGACCTACTTACATACCTGTCTAATTCTCTCTGTTCCTGACCTACTTACATACCTCTCTTGGCCTCTAATTCTCTCTGTTCCTGACCTACTTACATACCTGTCTTGGCCTCTAATTCTCTCTGTTCCTGACCTACTTACATACCTCTCTTGGCCTCTAATTCTCTCTGTTCCTGACCTACTTACATACCTGTCTTGGACAGTGACTGAGGGAATTAGTCTTGTCCTCTAATTCCCTCAGTCACTGTCCTTACTTACATACTTGTCTTGTCCTCTAATTCCCTCAGTCACTGTCCAACTAAACCTCTATTGGCCTCTCTTCCCTTCCTTCTTTTTCGCTGACCTCACCACAACATTTTTATCTCTTGCACATGTATTAGTGATATCCAAGGGTAGACTATTCCGCTTACATCAACATTATGAAAAACTATAAATATTCAGACACTAAGTGAAAACATGCATTCAATGAGGAGGAGAAGTGTATTCAATATATGTGGAGGGGGGGGGATTCAATATGAGGGGAGAAATTATTCAATGTGATGGGGAAAAACGCATTCAATATTAGGGGAGAAATGTAGTCAATGTGAGGGGAGAAATGTAGTCAATGTGAGGGGGGAAATGTAGTCAATGCTAGGAGAGATGTAGTCAATGGGGGGGGGGGAGAAAGGAGAAATGTAGTCTATGTGAGGGGAGAAATGTAGTCAATGTGTCTGGGGGGGGGGGGAGAAAATGCATTCAATGAGATAATACATTCAATACGAGGAGAGACAATGCACAATATGAAGGGAGACAATACATTCAGTTTGAGGGGAGATAATACATTCAATATAAGGTGAGATATTCAATATGAGAGGAGAAAATTCATTCAATATATGTTCAACTAAGAATGACAGAAGCGGAAAAAGACGATAGACAATGGATGAGAGACGAAACAACACTGTTAAACAAGGCATTACAAAACTGTTCATTAGTAGATAAAACATTACGAAAGACGTCTGAAATAATACAAATACAGTTTTGATAAATCGTACAAGGTATGTGAAATCGCAAACACTTCATTAACTTTAAAACATAAATGATCACTAGGTCTGTAACACTATTTTACACATTTGTACTACACATTATTGTATTAAAAATTGCTCAGTATCACGTGACCTCAAATAAATTACATTTTCTGTAACAAACAATAAGACGGCACGGCACTTGGAGCAAATGAAGTCACATCGAGATTTCCCCAATTTGTTTAACCCCATTACAACCCATCACCACCACCACCCACCATCACCCCCACACACACCTCCAAGCACGAGCGTACAATGCAAGCTTTCTAGTGCTGTGCACGCGGAGAGAACTATTAAAATAATTCGTGCTTACATGCGGAGTTAAGCTGTCACTAGATTTAAAATAAATTTCACACAAGACGAAGCTCAATAGTGACCAAAATAATGAATTTGACTCTTTTTTTTTTAAAAACGCCGTAGGAAAGAGTTCTCCATCTAAATAATATTAGTTTTGTGTCGACCTTATCGACGATAGCATCTTGTTTCGAGTCATCAAGTTGTCTTCAACCATGTTCAGAGTTTCTGGAACCACTAAGACATTTCTCTAGCTGTTTAAGTTTCTATAGCTATCAAGTTACGTCTCTAACTGTAGTTAAGTTTCTGTGACCATCGAGATATCTCTAGATCTGGTGATAAGTTTCTGTGGCCATCGAGATATCTCTAGCTTACGACCATCAAAATGCCTCTAGCTCTGTTAAGCGATTCGTGACCATTAAGTCATGTTTCTAGTTTTGTCATTTATGTTTCTAGCTTTGTCATTTATGTTTCTAGCTTTGTCATGTTTCTAGCTTTGTCATTTAGTGACGATTACGTTTATGCCTCTATCTCTCTCTTAATCGTTTTGTGATCATCAGGTTATGCCTCTAACTATATTAAATGTTTTGTGACCATTAAGCAATGCATTTTGATGTGCTAATAATTCTATGACCATCTATATTAGAGTTCAGAGTTCCGTGACAGTCTAGCTATTACTCTAGCTGTGTTAATAGTTATCTCAGTAAGAAGCTATGCCTCTAGTTCTGCTAAGAGTTTCCATGATCACCAAGCTAAATATATAGCTGTGTTAGAAGTTTTTGTGATTGCCTCTAGCTGTGTTTATAGATCTGTGACCATCATTCCATGCCTCTAATTGTGCTAAGAGATTCCTTGACCTCCAGGTTAAGTATACAGCTGTGTTTCCGTGTCATCCAGGTCAAGTATATAGCTGTGTTAAGAGTTCCCGTGACAAGTACGGTTAAATCTAGAGCTGAGTTAAGAGTTCCCGTGACAAGTACGGTTAAATCTAGAGCTGAGTTAAGAGTTCCCGTGACAAGTACGGTTAAATCTAGAGCTGAGTTAAGAGTTCCCGTGACAAGTACGGTTAAATATAGAGCTGAGTTAAGAGTTCCCATGACAAGTACGGTTAAATCTAGAGCTGAGTTAAGAGCTTCAGTGACCTCCAGGTTATGTATATAGCTGTGTTAAGCAAGCATAGCATGATTGAAGGGTCTGTGGAATTGGCTGTTATCACGTAAACTTCAAATATACTGGCGGCTTACCTTAACAGCATGCGTGACGTCATGATTGACAGGCCTATGGAGTTGGATGTTATCACGTAAACTTCAAATATACTGGCGGTTTACCTTAACAACATGCGTGACGTCATGATTGACAGGACTTGTTTTTGAATTTGAAGAATTTGCTTCTTTCTCAGAACTTACTTTTATGCATAATCGTGTCTTCTTTCTTTCGCTCAGAACTGATTTTGCTTATCTATATTTTATATTGAAAGTGAAAATATGCCATTTATCAAACTGTGCTGCTTATGTGACCCTGGCGAAAGACAGGATTGATGTTTTAAGATTTTAAAGCGTAATTTTAGTATCAAGTCAGCATTCACAACGCAGCGTGAAAAATAAGTATCACTGTTGTCTTTGTTTTTCGGAAAAAATAGGACTGCAAGCTCAACTTTGAGCCAAAGGAATAAAAACTATATTTGAAAACAAATTGTGCACAGTAAGAAGGGAAGGCATCAACTTGTTGAAAGCAAGATGACCGGAGTTGGAAATTAATCGTTAAAATCACTGATCATACAAGAGGTACTGTGCAAGGAGGGCAAAGGAGAGGAAGACAGAGGAAAAGATGGGAGGATATTTCTCAGAGTGGACAGGACTGAAGCTGAGCGATACTGTAAGATTATCAGAGAACAGAATGGAATGGAGGAAGCTAGTTGTCAGGTCATCAGTGGTGCACCAACGGTCGCAAGTCTAAGGGATAGATAGATAGATGTCACCAATAAGGACAAATCCAACGAGACGGGTATGTCCGTTAATCAAAGTTTAACATAGTCGGTCAGTACCGTGAAACGCACAAACACAATCATATGGCGTCCTGAGTTTAGAGGCTACCTCTGACACAACGCAAGAGAATATAACTTAAAAAATTGTATAGAGAACTGCATTTTGTACAAACCTGCTTAAGAATTTGATGTGAATTTCTCTCTGAATTTGTCTAACTCCTGCATAGAAAAAGACCTTCGATCCACTCTAGCGTATGACACAAGGACCGGCTGGTATCATCGCAAATTGGGTTTGTGCCTTTATTGCGTTTGCCACTGGCTCTAGAGACGTTACTGGTTGAGAGTTTACACGCACGCACGCGTACACACCACACATACATAAAAATATGCTCTCTCTCTCTCTCTCACACACACACACACACACACACACATACACACATCTTTATTTGTCCAGAAATTTCATCGTCTTGTCTAGTCAGCAAGTGACAGCTGATCATTTTTTTTTAAGTTATATTTTAAAAATTATTTATTTGTTGTCGGTGGTGGTGTATCTTTATAAATCCGTTAAAAATGTATTTTCAAGGCTAAATAATAATAGATGGACTCGAAGTTTTTTTTTTTATTAAAACGAAATAGCTTGCCAATAATTTGAAACACTATTTTCGTTTGGGGGGAGAGGGGAATGTTGTCAAAGGGAATAACTAAATCTAACTGTATAATTATTTTGCCAAGTCTACAACTGATTTTATTTCGTTGCGGGTTTTGGGGTCAAAGTCGATAACAGCACCTAACGATATAATTATTTCGCCAAATGTCCAGTTTAGGCTTTTAGCCACTTCCTAATAGTTTTATGTAAGTACACATACTATGATGATAATGATTCTATCCAAAGAGTGATTATAATATTTCTATGCAGATAAAATATGATGATAATGTTTCTATCAAAGTGTGATTATAATATTTCTCTGTAGATAAAATATGATGATAATATTTTTATCCACAAATACTATGATGATGATATTTCTATCCAGACATAGAACTATGATAATATTTATATCCAGACACAGAATGAATAATTTATTTTCTAGACATTACGATGATGATATTTCTATCCAGTCATAGAACTATGATAATATTTATGTCCAGACATAGAGCGATGATAATATTTAAATTCAGACATAGTACAAATAATATATTTTCCAGACATATTACGGTGAAAATATTTATATTCAGTCATAGAACGATGAATTTATTTAAATCCAGACATAGAACGATGACAATATTTATATCCAGTCATAGAACGATGACAATATTTATATCCAGACATAGAACGATGACAATATTTATATCCAGACAGAGAACGATGACAATATTTATATCCAGACCATAGAACGATGACAATATTTATATCCAGTCATAGAACGATGACAATATTTATATCCAGACATAGAACGATGACAATATTTATATCCAGACAGAGAACGATGACAATATTTATAATCATACATAGTACGAATAATACGATGATAATATTTCTATCCAAAGTATGATGATAAAATATTTTTATCCAAAATTATCATTTTGAAAATTTTTCTATCTAAAATATGATGAAATATTTCTATCCAGACATAGTACAATAATAACATTTCTTTCCAGATATAGTATGTGTGACAGAGTAAATTTGTCCCTCACTATTTTTTAATTTAATTGTTATATAAGTTGCTAAATTGTCAGAGGAACCCGACCTTGGGCACTTCTTATGGTAGTTTGAAAGTGTCTGAGTTTGAAGTAAACAGCCTGTGGTAAGGATATTCTAAATTTGCTGACCTAATGGAAACTGAGTGAGCAGTTTCCTTCTTTCCAATGATAATCATTTATGAGAACGAGATTAGCCAATGGGCTGAGTTAAGAGTTCACTTGCTGTAAAGAATTCTAACCTTTAATCATTTTGAATTCTAGTGGCAAAGAAGGAAGAAGTCCAGCTTAAATGCAGTCATTAGCTTGAGTGGTGAGTTTAATTGACGTTGAGAGAGAATGGAGAGAATCTCATGTCTGATATAGGATGATAATACTGGTAATAGTCTGGTGTAGTATGATAGCAGAGTCTTTAGTTTAATGAGTATTATAATTGTATCTCTAGTCTGGTATAGGATGATAATAATGGTAATAGTCTGATGCAGTATGATATTATAATATCTTCTTTGGTGCAGGTGGATAAAAAAAAAAAACGTTTGTTGCACGCACATGCATTTCGTAAAGAAAAGTTAGCCTGTACATATAAGGCTGGGTCAATTCCCTAGCAATGCAAAGCAGGTTCAATCCTGCAAAGTGGCTGGGAATTTATTTACGATCTTCTGACAAAAGACACCGAGCCAAGAGAGCATGACTCCTTAACTAAGGCGGCCAGGTCAACTACTGGTTAACCATCCACGCTGAATGAAGTAAGCCCAGACTATATCGAATGACTGTTTAAAACAAATGTACTTATTAATAGTATACATGATCCCATATAAATAAATATGTATAATGGAACACGGCTACTACCTTGCTACCAACGAACCGTGTGACCCAGGATAGAGGGAGACAATCGGTAAATTAAGCAGAAGTATTAATATTAACATCTCAATTTTATTTCTTACCTGCGAGCAATTTTACACCTTTAGTTTCCAAAGCATGTTTAATTGCTTTATTTATTCTTGCATAGTGTAATCGTATTAGTCATAAATTTGAATCGGGTAAGTAATTATGAAAACATACAAGTGTAAAGGAAATTAGTCGGCGCTTATTGAGGGCGTACGTCTAACTTCCAATGATTGCAGGTCTACGCATGATGACTCGTATGGAGAGTGAGAACTACCCTTGTCATTGGTGTGATGATTGTAGACACTGTTAACTCAATGAGAACTACCCTTGTCATTGGTGTGATGATTGTAGACACTGTTAACTCAATGAGAACTACCCTTGTCATTGGTGTGATGATTGTAGACACTGTTAACTCAATGAGAACTACCTTTGTCATTGGTGTGATGATTGTAGACACTGTTAACTCAATGAGAACTACCTTTGTCATTGGTGTGATGATTGTAGACACTGTTAACTCAATGAGAACTACCTTTGTCATTGGTGTGATGATTGTAGACACTGTTAACTCAATGAGAACTACCCTTGTCATTGGTGTGATGATTGTAGACACTGTTAACTCAATGAGAACTACCATTGTCATTGGTGTGATGATTGTAGACACTGTTAACTCAATGAGAACTACCTTTGTCATTGGTGTGGTGATTGTAGACACTGAACAAGAGAGATAGGGCAGCAACCTTGCTGCAGTCACTTACATCACTGACATTAATTCATTATTGACATTATCCAAAGTCGCATGCCAGCAGTCCACGACTCAGGTCATCTCAAAGATTAGTAGAAAACTTATATTAAATCATAATAATTTTAAATTCTAATCATAATTGCACCCACAGCTCATGATTTTATTCATTAATATATAGTTTGCCAATAGAACTACAGAGTAGCTTGTTTTATTCACATTTTCTATCTTCTAAGTAATCAGGAATGTTGTTTGGGGGGGGGGCTTAGAATGGTTAGATTCTATCTTATATCTATTACTTCATTCATAGTTACTCTGCAGTCCAATCCTGGAATATGGACTGTGCCTGTAAGTTTAATTAACGTACGAAGGGGTCACACTAACCATTTATTGTGTCCATCTACTCCTCCAGACGTCACACTTAGTCTGTATAATCTGACAATAGAATGTCCGGTATTGGACAGTTTCATAATAGTAGTGTCTAATCTTGTAGAGTGCTTTAATCGTATTCTGAGTCTGGTAAAGTAATATATTAGTATTACTAGTTTTGTGTAGGGTTGATGTAGTTTATTTAATCTGGAGTATAATATCAAAGAATACTAGCAGAGATACCCAGCATTGCTCAAGTAAAAACAAACATAAGTTAAATTTTTATCGTTTTTATCAGTTGAGAAAGAAAAGATTTGTTTAATATGTCTGAAGTCATCTCGTAAGCAACGTTTGAGTAAATATTTCGTTGTTATGGTCCGAAGTGAATATATAGCAGACGGTAGTTTTACTCTGTTGCGTAAATATATGTCTTACAAAGATAAACGGCTGACATTAGTTTGCTCTATGGACGATGTTTCCCAACCAAGACATTTTAATGTGTTGACTTAAGTGCAGTAACACTCATATGTCAGCACAGATGGGTACATGTGTCATCGCTTGATGAACAATAAGCCATTTGCATGGTGCTTATAGAAGACACTGGATGGGAGGTTTGGGGATGGGCGACAGATTCTGGCGATATTATATATATATATATATTTACTCGACACCCCCTCCCCCCAAAAAAAATATCATCATCCGTCATATGAGCAGTCCGATTACTTGTATAAGAACATCAAGCAGTCCGATTACTTGTATAAGAACATCATACACCAAATATCTCAGTATAAACCATAATATTTACTCAACAAAACATCTACCAAACACTTAGACCTGATTTACCAAGAGACCACCCATTAAAAAATTAGTTTACCAATTGACCAATTGACCAAAATTCCTAGGGTGAAATGTCCTTTATAAAAAGTTCGCGTGCGAAACGCCCTGCAAGTAAAGTAACGCAAGAGCTAAGTGTTCTACCTGTACATGGATACTGAAATATTAGAGGGCTACCTCCACCATCCAACACCTCTCCCCTTCACCTCCTTAAACATGTTATTCTGTGGCCAGAGCTCTTTTGTCATTTGGGTTTGGGAGCCTTCTGAGCATTCTAAAAGCTTCCTGTCGTCAAGACGAATTCATTCATATTTGATCTTTTGGGCTTAAAATGAGAAGTCTTAGGTTCTATAGTGGACAAACAGACGTTAAAAATTATATGTATAAATTTAATATGATGTAATATTATATGCGTATTTTCTGTCTGGTATAAAATAATAATGGTAATATCTGTATTTCTAGTCAGATATAATATGATGTTAGTATATTATGGTATAAAAGAGTGATAGTACTCGTACCTCTAGTGTGGTGTACTATTATAATAGTTATCTGTAAAGTAATATAGTATAATGTTAGTATATCTGGTGTCACATGGGATGATGAAAACGTTTAAACCAGAGATGTATACCGGTGTTTCTTTAAAGATAAATTAGCCTGCATACACAAGGTCGGTCACTGACCAAGCAGGCCCAAACCTGATTCGGAAATTGTTTAGGGTCTTAGAGGACATTGGCATTTGTTCTGGAGAGAGAGAGAGAGAGAGAGAGAGAGAGAGAGAGAGAGAGAGAGAGAGAGAGAGAGAGAGAGAGAGAGAGAGAGAGAATATCTCGAATGACGGGAGTGCTACCCCTTAACAAAGACGGCCCAGTCCTATTTGGTTTAACTCCGGAATGAGCCTTTGACCCACCAATGCCAAAATGAACCATCAATTGATTCTTTACAACGCATGTACTTATAGAACACAACCCCAAATAAATGGATGTATAGGCCTAGGCCCTAGGCCGGCCTAGGGGAACGCGGCGACCTTGCTACCATCAACGTGACCCAGGATAGAGGGAGAAAATCAGTGTTAGTTTGGAATCTCCGTTTTTTTTCTTAACTGCAGGCAGATATGGTACTTATGTGATTATGTTTTCAACGTGTACTTATTAAATTTGCTTGTCCTGCATTTTGCAATCACGTGACCCGTAAATTAACAAAAGCTTACGAAAGTAAACGGAGGGACTGAGGCGGTATGCGATTTATTTGGTCACAATAATAATTCACACGACGACTGAAACGGAGAGTGACAACTGTCATTTCTATGACAAATGCTTAAGGAGGTTGGGGGTGGGGGACGAATCAGTTTGAGTCCTTTACTTTGTGAAAAGGACCTTGCCCGGGCAGATGCATTATTTTCTGTTTTCAATACTGACATAATTGTTGAAAGGGCCAGGCCAGAAAAAGGCATTATGTATTGGTTTTGTTACAGACTTAGTTTTGTTGAAAGGGCCAGGCCAGGGAAAAGGCATTGTTTATTGGTTTTGTTACAGACTGAACTTTGTTGAAAGGGACCAAGCCAGGACAAGACTGATGTACTGAATAAAGGACATACAACAGGACAGAAAACGCGACACTAAAATGCTACTGATGCCTAAGAGACGCTGTTTTGATAATCGAGTCCGCGTGCTAAGCATTCAAGATATGTGTTGTGCACTTACCTACAGAAGAATTCGGTCAGAACCGTCAGATACACCCAGCAAAACCCCCTTTAATAGAAATGACGTTTGACGCTTTTGTTGTTTGACGGTAATCGCACGACGGGTAGCAAATGTCACCGTTACTTGTTATCATTCCGAATTTCTTTATTGACCCAAGCAGGTTTTGTCCGAAGCGTGTGTTCGAGTGGTTATGGCGCTTGTCGTCGTGGTGTACGTATGACGGTATGTTCGTGTTTCACGTGCAAACTACGGAGGCGCAAAATGCCTGGATATCCATGACTTTCCTGAACATAAAGGACAAGTAGTGTGCGCGCCGCCATTGCTGTTATAAAAATAGATTTTTGTAGTCAAATTCCGGCACAACGAATCACTCGCATTCAAAACTTGTTTTCTTAATTAAGCTATAAACCATATATGAAGAAAACATTTTCAAGTCAAAACAATGTGACTGTCAGTGTGATGTACCCTTTCGCTTTCTACCGAATGCTTTTTGGAGCCAGACTCCAAGAGATAGTGGTTGTCTGCTTTGCAGAGTGTTTATGTTGCTGATAAATGTCGTACTATTGACAACCCTGTACCAGAGTAATATCTTGGCTATAAAAGAAAGGCAAATATTAAGCGTCAAATACTGATATGGTATCCAGTGACAATGTCGTCTGCTACAAATACATATACCTAAGCATGCCAGTCAAAGTTGGACAAAGAAAGTCAATGTGGCAATTCTAATCCATCTGATCGTCTCCTAAACATATTTTTTTGTTGATCCAATTCTACTTTCAAAGTATGCATGTTTATGTGAGATTCTAAAAATAACTAATTTCTCATTAACGGCTCAAAGCAAAATACTTTTTCAGCAACAATTTCACAAAACCTGCAGATGACCACAAATCCTTGAGGATTTACAAAGGATACCGATCTTAGGTATGGTCGGGAAAGATGTGGATTCAGTTTCTTCTGCGCGCGGAGGTGCTTTCGTGTCAGGGAAAGTGGGTCCTGTCAGAACTCGGACTATCCTGACTTTTTAGCAGCAATGTCACTGCTTCAGGAGTACGTCATTGGCACGCAGCTTATATATCACACTACATCAAGGGTATGCCACTTGCATACAGTTTATGTGGTAATACACTATCGCAGATATATGTCATTTACACACAGCTTATATAGTATTGTCAATACTTCAGAGTACACAGTTCACACAGTAATGTCACAACCTGAAGAAGTATGTCATGTACATACCGTTCACAGAGTAATGTCACTACCTGAAGAAATATTTCATGTACATACAGCTCACACCATAATGCCACTATCTGAAGAAGTATGTCATGTACATACATTTCATACACTAATATCACTACCTAAGGAAGTATGTCATCATGTACACACAGTTCATACAGTAATGTCACTATATGAAGAAGAATGTTAGGTATACACAGTTCATAAATAACGCAACTAGCTGAAGAAGTATGTCATGTATACACCCTCAGACAATAATGTAACTGCCTGAGAAGTGTCATGTACATACGGCTCATACATACAGTAATGTAACTACCTGAAGAGGTATGTCATGTATTCACCATTGTACAGTAATGCAACTGCCTGAGAAGTGCCATTTGCATACAGCTCATACAGTAATGTCACTAGCTGAGAAGTATGTCATTATACGCACAACTCATAGTAATATCACTGAGAAGTATATAATATATCTCAGCATTATGTCATTGTACCAGGGGTGCACAAACTTTTTAGGTCAGAGGGCCAAATTTCCAATTGATAGTACGTGGAGGGACGCAGGTAAGATTGCACATGGATGGCTCAGTAGAAAAAACAAACCAACACAAATAATGAAATTATGTGCACCGGGGGTGGGGGGAGGGCTCACAGAGCCCTGTCTCTGGCCGCTGTTTGTGCACCCTGCATTATATATACAGCTCATACAGTAATGTTGCTGAGAAGTATGTCATTATATACACAGCTCATACAGTAATGTTGCTGAAAAGTATGTCATTTACACAGCTCATACAGTAATGTTGCTGAGAAGTATGTCATTATATACACAGCTCATACAGTAATGTTGCTGAAAAGTATGTCATTTACACAGCTCATACAGTAATGTTGCTGAGAAGGATGTCATGTACGAATAGTTCGCTTTTCACGTACCATCTGCACCTGTCACTCGAAGAACTGTGTCTCTTTGTCCTTATTTTATTTGAACCCGTTTGACCTAATCAAGGGTTCGGTTACTAACCGACTAATCCCAATTGACATTTGAACACTCAACCGAAACTCATCTCACCATCACTGAAAATTAACTTACCTCACTATGTAATTTTAACCAAAGTCACTGAAAATTAACTTACCTCACTATGTAATTTTAACCAAAGTCACCGAGGAAGTAGTACCTCCACTAATTATCTGACTGCACGGTATATCATCCAAGATGACCAGCGTTAGATGAACCCCGCAAGAATCGTTTAGTTCCAGTCCGTTTTGTGAACTCGGCAGAGGCTCCAGTGTGTTAGTTTTCTATTACCTCCCTTGTTCGAATAGAGTCTTAGATCAAGAGCTTGTCCAGCCAAACGACACGGAGAGTGTCGGCGCGGAATGATGTCACGAGACAAGAATTGTGATCCGTATTGAGAAACAGCCCTGGTCACGGTCAGTCAGTTGAACAAGTGCCGAAGTGAGTACAGCCGTGTGAATAAATATGCTAGCAGTAACAGTTCGTGACAACAATGCAAGGTGTCTGACGCTAACAAGTCAAGGCGACCTTGATAACCTTTAGTCTCTTGTTGCGCCGCGTACTGACTGATTTATTCACATCGCACTCTTTTTTACGTCACGCAAGGCAAAACTGAGGACATGCCGGGCCGATGGCAAAATAGAATATTTACGGTCAAATAACGCAATGACACTCAGTACACATAATAAAATAAAAATTAATAACTATGATGATCATATACTAATTACTACTATGGTATTTTTATTGCTAGTCAAACTAAATACGCCAAACAAATTATTAATGCGTATGACGTCGTAAAGACCAAAACGAGGCGCAAGGCCTATATATCTCGGAAAATTAATGAGAGGCAGACTGGTGAAATCGTGAAAATCAAAGACGTTCTTGAAGGGGTCTGAACAGACAAAGAAATCCTGGAAGAAGTCAATAAAAGAAGTATCAGCAAAGGATCAGGAGTTATAAACCTCTCTATAGGTGAAAACATCAAAAAGACAGTCCTCAAACGGACAGGTGAGGGAGACGGGCTTACAGTCGAAAAAAAAACCCACACACATCACTGATGAACAAAATCAAGTAGCAAAAATAAAATCCCATTAGAAGAAATTATGAAGATCCCACAGGACCCCAAAATGCGGCTCATCAAGCAAACGGATGAAACAAAGAAAGTATTTATGTTCTCCGGGTGTCAGTCTTTATCTGAAGCAGAATGCACTAGACTAGAAGATATAATGAAGTAGCTAAAATACATTAAAAGGTACAATGAACTAACACAAATATATTGGAAGGTAGAAGGTACAATGAACTAATAAAAACACATTGGAAGGTACAATGAAAAAATTACATAACAAGATACAATGAACTAGGAAAAATACATTAGAAGTTGCAATGTACTACAAAAATTCTACACATGAGCATGCTACAAGAGGATGGATAAATCAACCATATGCTGAAGAAAAATGTCACAATATTGTGGGACTTCCAAATAAGAATAGATCGTAAATATTTTACTCTCAAAGACCAAATGTTGTAGTTGTCAATTAGTCCAAGACTAGACATAGTAGTTGTCAATATACAATAGCCCCAAAATCATTGTAGTTGTCAGTAAGTCGAAGACCAGACATTGTAGTATTCAACACGTTCAAAGACCAAACAATGTAGTTGTCAATAAGTCCAACAAGACAACTTCAAATCTAGTTGCCGTACCGACGACAGACACATAAAAATAAAGGAAGATGGAAACGAATGAAAACTACCAGGATCTAAAATTCTAACTCCAGATAGATAGGGAGGGAGGGACGGAGGGACAGACAGATAGATAGACATGTGTTTGTGTGTGTGTGTGTGTGTGTGTGTGTGTGTGTGTGTGTGTGTGTGTGTGTGTGTGTGTGTGTGTGTGTGTGTGTGTGTGTGACTTTTAATGGGCTTACAAAGAGTAAAATTAAAAACTGAAACAATGAATATGAAAACCAAAATCGCAAACAAAAGAGAATGGATAGAGAAAAGACACTTATACAGCCAAAGAAAATGAATTCGACTTATGCCGCTGAACAATCTTAATTTCTAGAGAAAACAAATCCATTCTTGTGGCAAACCTAAAGCTGTCGTAACTTGTGACTACTTTTAATTATTGGCCTATTTATCATTGATTTGTTTGCAAATAAATTATCTTTTTTACTACTAGATTGCCAATTTGATGATAAAGTGATGATCAAAGTGATCGAGTGTAAAAAAATAATAATGGCTCAAATACTTTTTTTATAATGTAGATCCCATATACAATACATGCGCACAATAATCCTTAGAGTAAAGTTAATATTGAGCAGTCGTCCGCTGTCAGACATTTATAAGTAAAATAACAGATAATATAATTAACATATAAAGCAGTCAGAACTCTTTCTTATCAACATACCTTGACACCGAGGAGAGAGTGTGCGTATACTTTTCTCGGTGGGACGCTTTAGAATGCAGCTTTCTCAAAGGAACTTTATTTTATCCCGAGAAAAGAGCCTTGGGAGTTCAGTGAGTGTGTAGACTTTATTGAAATATCTTTCCCTAGCCTGACATTACTTACCAAACTGTTGTCCTTATCGACACTTGAACTACTTTATACAACGAAGAGACGGGTGGGGAAAAACAAAGTCGGTGGCTTTGCCCAAAAGTTATCTCAATAGCGACCTCTTAAACCACGTAAAGACGAAGCGTGCGGTAGAGATGAATGTTATAGCGACCCATTTATCAGAAAAAACAATCATGTGCGCAAGGCTGACTTGTATTCGTTGACTATGTTTCACAGATTGAGCGTCCTTTTTATATTTGGCACCAATTTTGCTTCCTGTTACATCTGCTTGTGCGTCCTATTACACCTGGCATCAGTATTGTTTCCTGTTACATCTCATTGTGCGTCCTACTATACCTGGCACCAATAGTGTTTCCTGTTACACCTGAAACAAAGAAGATTTCAATATTATTGAAGGTTAAATTAATTATTCACAAACGTTCACGACTTGTCTTCTGTTCACGATTTAGTGACTGTTTGGAGAGCGACAGTGGATCTTCATTTTAAATACCACGGCAATGTCGCGAGTGTGTTTGATTCTAAAACTTTCTTAACTCCCAACATTACGGCCCAACGGTGTGTTTGTATCTTCATTTATAAAACTGGGGTCAAACATCAAACTGGGGTTTGCATTAGATACTACGCTCGATCGTCATCATTAGACCTGACTGTCATTAGAGAATATATTGACCCAAAGCAGATATTGACACATGAACCTGTGACTGTATCGTAAGCTGGAAATACTGCATTTGTAGGTGTCTCCATGACTTGAATAATAGAAGCTAAAATAATGGATGACACCAGTTCTAGATTCAGAGGTGTTTTGTGTTTTTTTCGGCGAAGACGAGAGATCCAGTTTCGGAAACCGGATTTGTAACTTCGCGAAACTGCAATGAGTTAATCTTACCTTGACAGCCGTAACTAAAAATAGATAAATAAAATAAAAATGTTTGCTTGAAAATCTTTGGATGCTCAAATAAGATTCTATCAGCAAAATTCGCAAAGGAATTTGCCGCAGACAAATTTTTATAAAAATAATTTTCGCAAACAATGAAGTTTTAGTAGGTCAGTAGGTCAGTTGCGAATAAATCGGTCAGGAAAAGTTTTATAAGCTGTTCTGGAACAGTGAGTCCTCTGGAATAGTGCAAACATCGGTATTCGCAGAATTATGTCCAGAAATGAGAGGAGGTCGAGAAAAAAGTATTCTGGCTTACAACGTGGCGTAAGTGCATTCATGTAGCTGAAAATTAAAACAGGGGCAACTAACTCTGCCTTACATCTTAGTGTCAAACCACAACGCTTGTCCTTAAAATATGCCAGCTATCTAAACTTCATCAACATGTATACAAACAAACACACGCACATATCTTCCAACAGTCCAAACACATATTCCAATACACACTCACAAACACACACATGCACTTTACATAGCCCTATGTATAACTGTTTGCTCCGATTACAGGTTAGAGCTATAAGACGCCCATCTTAGTAAGTTTTTAAGGGAGGACTCAGTCTGCAAAAAACAACAACATACATCTGAAGTAGGTCTTCCGCTAAAGCAAAATTTGTTGGAGTTTATTTTTAAACTTCTATTATAGACGTAGGATATCCTATAATTCTATTATAGAATAGGCGATTATATGATAATTTTTAAATAGGAATATGAATAGTATTAATAATAATATTTTACACAAGTCATGAATCCGTCTATGAAACTGTATAAAATCGCAAGATTTTAAATATGTTCTGACAACATTAATATGACACATGACAGTAGCAATGCATCATTACAATAACACCTTGAGAGTCAGAGTTGTGTGTTGACTGTAACTGTCTTGTCTGTTCATCTTATGTCACTACAGCCATAAGTGGTTCATATGTATTCATAATATCTACCTGTAGTTAGATATTATGAATTAATAGAGGGTAGTTAATACTACAGATTTTTATTGCCTTGACCTATCTAGAATGAATTTTTGAATGTATTGCATTTTTGATGATGGTTTTACTCTAATTTTGTCTGAGAATATTTATAATTATTTGTTGTTGTTGTTGTTGTTGTTCTGTTGCTTACATTTGTGTTTTATTAACGCTTTCCATTAAAAAAATATTTAATTATTTTTCTAATTAAAGGTTGTGTTATAGTCAAATTCAATGTTTGAGTTTCGTGATAGTCTCTTGTAACGTCTCACTGTTTACTATCTCTGACCGTGTTTATGACGTCAGAGCAGTGTTGTGACAGACTCTTGTAACGTCTCACTGTTAACTATCTCTGACCGTGTTTGTGACGTCAGAGTAGTGTTGTGTGTTTGTTTGTAGCATTATATTCTCACGTCATTGCTTCTCCAGTGTGATGAACAGCACCCTGTCAGGGAGTGGGGAGTTGAGTCCATAAACTAAGTAGAATCGGTGCTATGAAGGAGAAGACGGTTCCCCTTGGATTATGGTAAGAAAGTACTAAGGGGTATGCTAGTTAGTAATTCTTATTTAGCAAATTTAACCCCACTGGAGTAGTCTTTGTTACAACACTTCTAAGGGTAAAGATGTCTTGCTCATACACAAATCCCAAACACTTATAACGGTAAAGGTGTCGTCTACTAGAGCATATACAAATCTCCCAAACACTTATAACAGTAAAGGTATCGTCTACTAGAGCATATACAAATCTCCCAAATACTTATAACGGTAAAGGTGTCGTCTAATTCATATACAAATCTCCCAAACACTTATAACGGTAAAGGTGTCGTCTAATTCATATACAAATCTCCCAAACACTTATAACGGTAAAGGTGTCGTCTAATTCATATACAAATCTCCCAAACACTTATAACGGTAAAGGTGTCGTCTAATTCATATACAAATCTCCCAAACACTTATAACGGTAAAGATGTCGTCTAATTCATATACAAATCTCCCAAACACTTATAACCGTAAAGGTATCGTCTAGCTCGAACATAAATCCCATACAAACACAAATGTAAGATTGCCGTTAGCTCATATGCAAATTCAAACAAACATATGCCTTGTGAAAAACAAATTACACGCAAAATAAATCTGGGTTTTTTAACTTTAAATAAACAAAATACTATGAACAAAACAATTGTATTTCTGTCCACTAACTAACACGCAAAATAAACCCAAACAAAAACCTTATGAATACACTATTAATGAAGTATTGTACCTATCTCACAAGCAAAGGAAACCCACACAGAATCTATAATTCTTAATAGTGTGAATACACTACTAATGATCGAGGTATAAATGCCCCTAGCAGACGTCAGCACAATCAACCACTTAATCTGTAAGTACTATTCTGGCCAGCACGTAGAGACTTGCGGTGAATGAATAAGAAAGAAACATGTATTTAGCAGCCAGCAAACAACAGATTCAAAAACGAACATGTGCTTCGTAGCATAACAGTCATTCTTACTAAATATGAACATGGGATTGATAGCATAACAGTCATTCTTACTAAATATGAACATGGGATTGATAGCATAAGTGTCATTTTCAATAAACATGTACTAAACTGTCATGGAAAAATTGCATTTTGTGTCAGTGACTGGACGCGAACGTTTCAGTTTTAATGTGTGTGCGTGAGTGCGTGCGTGCGTGTGTTAGAGACAGAAGGAATGCATGAGTGCTATGCCTTCATTATTTTCAGTTTTAATTTGTTAGTCGTTGCATTGATGTATTCTGTGTCCGGCTAAGACTTGGCTAATTATAGGTTTATGTAATTTTACCACTGCGATGTATTATTCTGTCTTTACTCCTATAAAACTAAACAAAACAATACGCTTTTAAAGCAGAGATATGTTTAAATACACATAGAAAATGGCAATGGCTATTTTTTTAAGGAACCTATAGTTGTCTGGTTTAGGCAGAAGGGTGTTTTAACAAATGAAGTGACGGTAGACTCGACCATTTACTCTCTCAGTAACTTAAATATTAAAATGATTTCATAGGCCGGCAAAATATAAAAGTTAAACATATATTAACTTATAGAATAAAATTGTTAATTTCGTGTTGTTTTCTAAGAATAAAAGGTGTGCTATAGAAGTATTCTAGTTGGGTGTTAACTGGCGGATTACCAGCACACCTAAGCCCTAATTACGTGCCCTTGAGTGCTCGTGCTCAGAATTGGTGTGCGTGTGTGTGTGTGTGTGTGTGTGTGTGTTCGCGCGCGCGGGTAACATTTTAGTAGCTTTACAGTATGTTCCTAGCCCTTAGTGATGTAGAAATCTAATGGCCGAGTTTATCTCCTCTTGTTTTTTGCAGACGACTCGTTTGTGTGACTGATTGTAAAAGAACATCTAATGGCCGAGAATATCTCTTCTTGTTTTCTGCAGACGACTAGCCAAGCAATGCTGATTCAATTTTTTTTTTTAAATACTGCCTGAGTTTATTTCGAGTTTATGCAGAACTGATTCTAAAAGACAACAATGACCATGTTTATCTATTGCTCTTTTCTGGAGACGACTCACCATTCATGACTGATTCTGTAGACTGTGGGGCTTTTCCATCGCCTACCCGTGCGAAAATGTTACGCACACACTTATGTGACTTAAAAATACAAATTAGAAAGGAATAACCTCATACAAAACAAATTTTTAAAATAACAATCAATATTTATCGAGTCAGCCAGCTAATAGAAAGCTTTAAAACAACTAGCCAATAAATATGTTAATACACCAGAACAAAGCCTCAATAGACACACATCCATTTACCTTGTCACGTTTTATTTACTCTCTCTCTCCACACACACACACACTCACACACACACACACACACACACACACACACACACATTTCTATTTATATCTACTGCACACAAGAACAAACACGTATGCACATGTCAATTTAACTGCCTCTCACAAAACAATCTCAATCTCTCACACGCACACACACACTTGCAGCGCGCGCATTTTTGTTTACCTCTCTTTCTCCTCCACGTAAGGATCACTCACATACTGATTTACCTCTAACTCTCCATGTCTCTGTCTTCCTCGTTGGTTTACAACACACACATACATACATACACCAACAAAATAAAATCAACAAAAGCTATTTAACTAGCACACCAATTAAAATCATTTTAGTATATCAAAGCAAACAAATAACGAGGTATGTTTGTACCAAATACAAATAAAATATGACGATAATACACGTACGCAAGATCATATAGATTCCGCCCAAGAATCGCTTCTGACGTCAAACAGTACACGTAATTCTCCACGTCACTGTGTAAAAAGAGCAGATGCCGCCACCTTAGTTCATGGTACTGCATACACATACACATGGGGCATTTGAACCTATTCTCAGTGAATGCCTTCTGGGGCAGGCAACGTATCATTGACTTGGCTCATATTACAATGGCCTAACTGCGGTACCTGACAAAATCAAGACCAAGCAACAAAAGAGCAAAAGTCTCACCTATTGGATTAGAGATCGGCATGCTGACAGGCAATTAAAAGGAAGCGGACACAAGTAATGATGCTGGAAAATGGTGACTGATATGGTATATACATTCAGAACATTGGTGCTCGTGTGCAAAAGTCCTTTTCGATGCCGTGTGCAAAACCCCAAACCTGGTATATTACTGCATTTTGTAATAAGTATTGTGAGTAGAGAGACATTCCCCTCTCCACCACAAGAAACTGAAGATTTCAGACTACTTGTCTGCCATCTAGATATTAAGTTTCAATACGTTAAAAGGTCTTTTAATAGCACAAATATTATATGATGGTATTTCTGTAATCAAGCGTCTGCGCTTAAGAAGTTTATGAAGGAAATATGTTGTCAACTCCGATAAAGTCTTCATGCAAACCCACCAAAGCTAACACCAACAAAATCATCGCCACTTCGATTTACTAACCATCACAGCATTATAAGCGTTTGAAGAGATTTTTTTTATAGCAAAACAAAAAATGTTTTCTTGAAGTAAACACCATGATTTGTCGATTAAAGGTAATTATGTAAATACGCCAATTTTTCATAATAGCGAATTCGTTTCTAAGTGTACTCTTGGCAATATATCCTTATGATAAACCCCTCCACCTTTATAAGTCCAAAAGGGCAAACAAGATGAAATTATACAGAGCTGTCTTTTTGAAAAGCACATTGTTATTACATTTTGGTTCCAAGCATGTCATATATACACCTGGGACTAAGTTGTACACTTTTATTTAACTTCACCTGGCTAGTACATCACTTATGTTTCGTCTATCTATCTATCTATCTATCTATCTATCTATCTATCTATCTATCTATCTATCTATCTATCTATCTATCTATCTATTTATCTATCTACCAGTAAATTTGCCTATCCCTATTTCTAAACTTAATAATTATATATTGTTGTCAATGTTCTAACGTGACCCGACCTTAGACACTCCTTATGACGATATTTTTGTAAATATCAGAGTTTGAGTGAACAACTAGGTGCAATCCAAACTAGTACCAAACAGATGAGTACTTTTTCTGACTAACAGTCTCACACTTGTTCATAACAACTTCATCCAATGGGGACTGACTGAAAGTTATTTTGTTAAAGAAAGTTCTCTATTCTAATCACTTTGATTCTGACATAACTCAAGTCCAGTCAAAAAGGTGATCATTAGCTATGAAAGGAACACACCTTTTTTGTGTGTGTGTTGTTAACTTGTATCCACGTCAGACTGCAGTGACTAAAGAACTCTACCGCATCACGTTGGTGTGTGTATTCAGCCATGGTCATCGAATTTATCAGTAAACGTGTTGCTGTAAGTTGATTCATGTGAATCCCCTTCAAGAGCCAATATGGTGAAAATTGAGGCTTGGGTTTGGTCTCGAGAATTCGCGAAAATTATTTTAAACATTCCTCAGAATGTGCTTGAGTAGTGGACACGAAAATTCGGGAATATTCCTCCTGATATGCTTTGATAGCGCATGTGAAATTCTGGACGATTCTCTATGGTGTGCTTTGCGAGTGCATTGAAGATTCAGGAATAGTTGTGTAATGTACTAGAAGAGGTACATTGGACCGTCATCTAAACAAGAAAGATACTGACTTGTTGCAAATCACATGATTGTGATCACGTGCTATTGATAGCTGCCATTATTGAAATTATTGAAAAGGTTATGTAAACTGACTATAATTAACTCTTTAAACTCTATCCTCATTTCTAAATTATATCTAGGAACTAGATTTTGTGTGTGTGTGTGTGTGTGTGTGTGTGTGTGTGTGTGTGTGTGTGTCTGTGTGTGTGTGTGTGTGTGTGTGAGTGTGAGTGTGTGTGTGTGTGTGTGTGTGTGTGTGTGTGTGTGTGTGAATTTGACTGCTGATGTCTATACCTGGAAAACTGATGAATGTCTAACGTTTAATCAAACTTTGTTGTAAAGTGATGTAAATGCCAATGATCTTTTGTTTATAATTTATATCTTGTAAATTTGATTGTTGATTCAAAAAATTTATTGTTAAATTTATTAATTATTTATTTCTTGCACACATATTAAAAACCTTTTGTTGGAATAACGATAGATGGCTGGTGATTCGTTAAATATAAATAAAAGACAGATTTTTTATTACTCCTTTCGTAGTGAGTTTTTACCTGCAGAATATTATGTGACAGTAAAACGTCTATCTTATTATTGTGTAAAGAATAAAAGAGTAGAGTTTTATGACACCCTTATAATTCGCCAAGTGAGAGACATATTGGTCTTGTGGGAGAATTATTAATAACTATAAATTAAGATTCTCGATTACTTATAATTAGTTAATAATAATCATAATGAGTTAAGGTTGCTCATAGGTGTTATACTATCTGTCCATCCTTCAGTTTGTCTATCTAACTATCTATCTATCTATCTAATCTATCTATCTATCTATCTATCTATTCTCAGTTTCTGCTTGCTACATTGCTGGTCAAGACTTTTTAGTTTCCTCTTTCCTCACTGCTAGCCAAGACGCCTTAGTTTCTTCTTTCCACACTACTAATCAAGACTTAGTTTTCTTTTTTCCACACCAAGCCAAGTCTTTCCTCTTTCCACACTGTTAGCCAGACTTTCCTGTGTTTGATGCATCTTTGTTGTGAATACGGGATATATATAATATATTTCCAAATACAGGAGCAATAACTCTACATACAATAATTCAATTGTAGGCCTAATTGAAGGGAGCTATGAATGTGTGATACTCGAGTCTGAGGGGATACCAAATGTCAATATTTGGAAGGCAAGAAATTTGATTTAAATTTACACGCTGAAGCTATATCTCTGGCCATAATGTCACAGTTGGAGTTAGGTATGATTGTATTGTTTTGAGGATAGATACGTTGGCTAGGATGTAAACTTTTTTCGTCTAATTTCAATCAACTATTTTTTCACACCTCGGGAAATCGAAAATATATATTTGACTGACAGGTGAGGGCAGAGGTCACGAGAAACCCTACTTACTCACTTGCCATCTAATTGCTCACCTGTCAATCCCAAATTAAGTATCATGGAAATCACAGAAACCTGAGCAGTTAGTTTTAAGTCATGAAAAACTTGGGTGAATAATTATTAATTTAAAGAAGAACGGGGAAGGGGGGGTGTAATTAAACTATAAGCCAAACTAAAACTAATTACCTGCATTTCAGAGAGCCACTGAGGGTTTGGTCCGGGGACCCAGATTCCTAGTTCAGGAGTAATGGTGGTTATATAGCCTGAAGCTACAGGGAGACAACCCGGTAAAAACAGACTTGATACGACACCGTGCATCTTCGTCATCGCTGTGCATCACAGCTGACGTTTCAGATTTGAGTCAAAAAGAAGAAAAGACTCGGAGCTGTTGTGCACAACTGACAAACTATAGTGGGAGTAGTGGGAGGCTTATAGTGCGTGTTCGCTTGTAACTCACTGTAACTTGTACATTTCATTTTTGTTATTTATAGTGCGTGTTCGCTTGTAACTCACTGTAACTTGTACATTTCATTTTTGTTATTTATAGTGCGTGTTCGCTTGTAACTCACTGTAACTTGTACATTTCATTTTTGTTATTTATAGTGCGTGTTCGCTTGTAACTCACTGTAACTTGTACATTTCATTTTTGTTATTTATAGTGCGTGTTCACTTGTAACTCACTGTAACTTGTACATTTCATTTTTGTTATTTATAGTGCGTGTTCACTTGTAACTCACTGTAACTTGTACATTTCATTATTGTTATTTTTATCATTAAAGTATTGTTATCTTTTCTCCAAATCTTAATTAATTCTTTTAAATTACCTACAACTGGGATTGACTGGAGCGAGCCGAGTATTGGATGATTGAAAGTCAAGTTAATTAAGAGGAGGTGATAACTTTTGTGATCCTAAAGGCAACATGAACTATTCTGCTCGTCACTGTGTTAAGTTAAATAGTTTTTCCACTAGATCATTGCAACAGCGATAGGAGGAGGAGGTCCGGTCATGGGGGGCTGTTAGTACTATTGATATTGAACTTCAAAAATAAAAATCTCGATAATTAATACTATAATAATTTATGGCCGTATACAACCCCCCCCCCCCCATTTAACATATTTAAAGGACGTATTTCTATATGATGACCGATAAAACTGTATTTATATAATATTATTTTTATGTGTATGCGAATGTTTATCTTATAACCCTCCAACACAGATTTGATTTTGATTTTAGGTCTAATCGTTTACATTATATTATATTAGTAAAGAGTTCTGTTTTAAAGTATGATCATTATAGTTTCGTTATTTACTTTATTCGTTACATAATTCGTAGGCATTTTACCATGTCTTGCACTTATTTTTTTTTAAGTTGTCGGGAGAATTGAATAGACTTAGCTTCTTGTAGATAATGTATCATAAACTGTATTATTTGATCGTTAATCTTTAACAGATGCATACTAAAGTTAGTGACTGTCAGATGTATTTAAATGTAAAAATTAAAAAAAAGATTATTTTAACATAAATATGATCTAAAATATGGAACATTAGATAAATATCTTTATTGTTGCAAAATGCCAGAGTTAATTAAGTCTGGAAGATAGAGACGGCATAATTTTATAATGATGGGTGAGTTAATTAAAGGATTATTCTTGTCAGTTATTGAAGTGAAATTGTGCAAATAGAGAAGCGGTAGAGTCGAAAAAACGTCTATGTTCGAAGCCACAGTGTTATTTTAGTGAGCCATGGTACTTGAGATGTTTTGTTTTGCTTTGTTTGTCTCTGTTGCTGGACAGCTGTTATGCTGCGTTACTGTGTTGCCTCTAGAAAGATAAACTGTCTGCATTATAAAAGGTATGCATGTTATGTACTGTGTTGCCTCTAGAAAGATAAACTGTCTGCATTATAAAAGGTATGCATGTTATGTACTGTGTTGCCTCTAGAAAGATAAACTGTCTGCATTATAAAAGGTATGCATGTTATGTACTGTGTTGCCTCTAGAAAGATAAACTGTCTGCATTATAAAAGATATGCATGTTATGTACTGTGACGTGGACTTGGATATTTGCCGTTTGACTCGTACCATTTTATTGTTTGCTGCCTTGGTCTCGCCAGTTCAGAGAAGGCGTCTTATAAAAATTAAACGATCCTATATGTGTGTCTTGTTTTGTGGATTTGTACAAGTGACGCTGCATGTAAACGACAACCAATACGATTCACTCGTTGCAACTCAACATACGTCCCCGTAGCCCTGTATCTATCTATCTAGCTAGCTAGCTAGCTAGCTATCTAATCTATCTATCTATCTATCTATCTATCTATCTATCTATGCATAAATACCCCTATAAGTACAGAGGTTTCTTTTCGGATAGCGATTTATTTTAAGATAAACAGACGGAATCAGGGCCAATAGACGTAGTTAAGTCCAGCACTGGCATTCGTGACAGAGAATACAGCACACGAAATGCCAAAACCTATAAGTCGTTGAAACAACCCAACATTGTATACAACTATCCTATAAGCATTTAACTGTTCACAGTTTTTCTCTTCATATTTCTCTTTTGTTATATCTTTATTTGCTGAAATTATAAAGAAATTAGACTTTTATACTAATCAGGTGCTCTATTAAGTTTATCGTCATCATTATCATTATCATCTTTCTATTGTGTGGTTTGTCGACAAAATAGATCGTAAGTCAGACCGCCATCCAGATAGATAATTGAGCAGAAAGACAGATAGATAAATAAGTAGATAGACAGAGGAATATATAAGCAAACAGACAGATAGATAAGTAATCAAACAGACAGATAAATAATCAGATAGACAAATAGATAAATAAACAAACAGAGGTAGATAGATACATAAGCAAACAGACAGATAAATAAGCAGACAGTCAGTCAGATAGATAAATAAGCAGACAGACTGTGAGAGAATGAGAGACTGACAAAGACGAGGTGAAAACAGAACTAAATATGCTATTAAACTATATTTTCATATTACACAATGCATATTTCACAACAATACTTTATATTAGCAGAAATGAAAGAAATTAATTACAGGTTTTATATTTCTCCACCTGACAACAGCGAAATGACATGCTCGCATTAAAGAAAAAATATCTGAACAATGCAATTGTCAAAAATATATCTCTAAAAGATATTTTTATACCTTCCTTATCCTGTCAAGCATTCTCCAGCCTCACCCCCACCCACCCCAAATACACATGCACACAAATGAAAGCAACCAAAAAATCAGCGTCGTTTATTGCCTGAATGCAAGCTTCTATGTCAATGTTAACATCTTCGCTGTACATGTTACGTCATTAAGAATATCACGTTACAATGGTTGTCCTTCTTCAGTTTATGTAAGTGACATTAAATGCCTGGCTTGTTACGTCATTAAAACCAACGTATGTCAATATTGTCCTCATTATATTATTAAAGCAAATGATAATGAATGTCAGTCTTCCCTGTACATGTTACGTCATTAAGACATGACAATGTTGTCCTCCGTAATACACAAAACGTCTGTCTTGCTGTATATATTGCTTTATTAAGGATGTTATTTTTCAGTGTCTGTCCACCAAGTATATATTACGTCATGTTGCAATGTCTGTCCTTAGCACGTTACGTCTCTAAAAAAAAAAGCACGATACGTTGCAGTACATATCTCATGTTACGTCTCTAAAGCGGGATACGTTGCAGTACATATCTCACGTTACGTCTCTAAAGCGCGATACGTTGCAGTACATATCTCACGTTACGTCTCTAAAGCGGGATACGTTGCAGTACATATCTCACGTTACGTCTCTAAAGCGCGATACGTTGCAGTACATATCTCACGTTACGTCTCTAAAGCGGGATACGTTGCAGTACATATTAACCATGCCGTGTTATAATGTCCGTCTTCTCTGCACATTGCATAAGAATGTCGCTTTACAATGACTTTCTCCCACGTACACGTCATGTGAATAAGAATGCCATGTTATCGTGTGAATAAGACTGCCCTGTTACAATGTCTGTCTTCTGCGCATATGTTATGTGAATCAGAACACCATGTTACAGTGTTTTGTCCTCACTTGTCAACACCATTGCCTTGGGCACAGCATGGAGTAATGAAGTGTATCTCCCATTTGCTCAGTCACATATTTCTGTACAGTGGACGATATGAACATTACCAGCAACGTCTCTACTGCTTGATGATGATGATGATGATGACGATGATGATGATTTGTTGTTCATTTCTAGAATATTTTAAACAAACCTGTGTCAATACGATGTGATATATTTTATGTGGCTGCTATAACTAAGTGATAGATGAAAGATTCCTATTGTAATATTAGTCTAGAATAAAACTGCGTCGTTACGTTGTGACGTACTTTATATGGCTGGTGTAACCAAGGGATAGATGAAAGATATGTATTGCAGATTAGTCTAGAATAAAAGCTAAGGGTAGACTGAGAAATGAAATTGCATAAGTTTAATTTTATTGAATTTCTTAAGTTGACATTTTAAAAAGTGTGTAAAATAAACAAATACAAGTGCAATTAAAACATGTTCTATACGGTTTGGCATATAAACAGCCGAACAATGTATCCATCTTAGTACTAAATCAGTCAGAGATGAATGACATCATGAATCCAATATTACCACATACCCAATAAACAATTTTGATTAGAGTAGAATAAAAAATTATTTGACCAGACTAGCTGAAAAGGGGGGTAACTTGAAACTGCAAGCGGCAACAAACAATATGTGTAACCAGATATGTGGACCGCACCCTACCTAGAGGTTGATTTATATTTTTTTAAAGTGTGATGATCAGATCAAGTGAAAAACGGACCTAGTCAGAGTAGGCAAAGAAAATTTGCATTTACGCTGATGTGGTTAGAATCATAGGGAAAATGTCGACCTTTGAACTATGATAGTTGTCACAGCTGAGCTGCGAAATTATTCTCGCAAGCAAAGGTTTATGGTACAGGACTGCTCTTCCTGAAACAATTGTTTCACCTACACTCTCCCGCCCCCACCCTCGCCTACTAACCACCAGCAAGCACTTAGCAGTGAAATGCCAGTTCGGCTGTGGCACCATGGAGTGAAACAAAGTTAATCAGTCCCCTCAAAAAGACTAGTGTACTTTACTAGTGTTGTTGTTAAAGACTAGTGTATTTTACTAATGTTGTTGTAAAAGACTAGTGTTCTTTACTAGTGTTGTTGTAAAAGACTAGTGTACTTTACTAGTGTTGTTGTTAAAGACTAGTGTATTTTACTAATGTTGTTGTAAAAGACTAGTGTGTTTTACTAGTGTTGTTGTAAAATATTAATGTACTTTACTAGTGTTGTTGTAAAAGACTAGTATAGTTTACTAGTGTTGTTGTAAAAGATTAGTGTACATTACTAGTGTTGTTGCAAAAGACTAGTATAGTTTACTACTGTTGTTGTAAAATATTAGTGTACATTATTAGTGTTGTTGTAAAAGACTAGTGTACTTTACTAGTGTTGTTGTAAAAGACTAGTATAGTTTACTAGTGTTGTTGTAAAAGACTATTATAGTTTACTAGTTTTGTTGTAAAATATTAGTGTACTTTACTAGTGTTGTTGTAAAAGACTAGTATAGTTTACTAGCGTTATTGTAAAAGACTAGTGTACTTTACTAGTGTTGTTGTTAAAGACTAGTGTATTTTACTGGTGTTGTTGTAAAAGACTAGTGTACTTTACTAGTGTTGTTGTTAAAGACTAGTGTACTTTACTAGTGTTGTTGTTAAGGACTAGTGTATTTTACTAGTGTTGTTGTAAAAGACTAGTGTATTTTACTAGTGTTGTTGTAAAAGACTAGTGTACTTTACTAGTGTTCAAAACAGTGCGTGTTTTCGTGTATATGCACAGGATTATTTCTCTAAGCTGCTTAACTTCACGGTTTGATTCGGTGAATTTATTCATTTATTTAATAATTTAATTATAAATTTAGTTATATGATGAATTTGCATTTATCGGCGTTACACTTACTATAGATAAAATCCTTTTTTAAAAAGTGGGAAAAGTTTATGTAACTAGTTTTGTTCTCTGCAGTTATAGAGCGAAGTAAGTAATAGTGAAATAACTTTATTACCTTTCTCATCAGGCACCTTATGTTTTCTGTCACAGAAATGGTATACCTTTATGAGGGATAATTCTAGATTGCTAAAGGGGTTGTTACGATTATCTTATTAATGTTCCTATTTTATAAAATCTTGTGTAACTGCTTTCTTTGGTTTTCCTCTCTCGCACAGTTACTGATCTCTTTCTGTAAATGGCACATTGAAAATCTCCATGTGAAATTACCCACCGACAAACAAGGACAAAATAATTAAGGATACATTATGGAATATCTAACCTACAATGCAGTTATGATTAGCAAACGAACAGTGCAATGGTTCAGAAATAACAATAAACTTAATGTTACTCCCTTACATAAGAGGCCACCTTAAAGATTTGTTTATATCAGAAATAAAGTAGCAATTAACAATTAGAAATATAAATTCATGACTAAAGGTTAAGGGATTTATCTAATCTAAATTGGCACATAATTGACAGTCAGCAGAAGTCGTGAAGCCCAACATGTAACCTAGGCAAAACAAACCAAGCGTAACCTTGGGGCAAACCCAATAAACTCCAACACTGATTCTAGGCAAAACAAACCAAGCGTAACCTTCGGGCAAACACAATAAACTCCAATTTGGAGCCTAAGCAAAGCAGACTAAACTATAATCTTCTAAACTCCAAAGTTCAATTGTTAATGAATATTTACAGCTTTGAAATCTGTTACACTTCTCATTAGAATCTATAAAGCTTTGTATCAGTCCATGTAAATGACACTTGTCATCGAAGATCATGGCACTCGTTGTCTCCATGTCTGTCTTTAACGTGGTCCTCACAATGCAAATTACCACAGATAGGCATCTTTTACACACTTGTGCCCGTGATCAGGGATGGAAGAGCATCTGCTCCCTTCTGCCTGTTCTTTAGCAAAGCGCTGGGGTAGTGCTAAGAATTCTATAATTCTCCCAATTCTCTCTCATTGCAAATGGAAATTAAATCTTCTCCCAATTCTTCTCAGAAGATTATTCCATTGGAATCAGAAGATGGCCACCTCGATGTGACACTAGATATCTCAAGTGGTCTTCTCTATGGCAACCTTCAAACGGTCGAATCTGGCAATGACTGATTACCTTTCATGGTAACCTCAAACAGCAATACTTATATCTTGGTGTGATAGCCTTCATTCGTAACCCCAGACAATAATATTTGTATCTTGATGTGGTAGCCTTCATTCGTAACCCCAGACAATAATATTTGTATCTTGATGTGGTAGCCTTCATTCGTAACCCCAGACAATAATATTTGTATCTTGATGTGGTAGCCTTTATTCGTAACACCAGACAATAATATTTGTATCTTGATGTGGTAGCCTTTATTCGTAACACCCCTCCATCAAGCATTAATACTTGTATCTTCATGCAATAGTCTTCATTCGTAGCCCCAAACAATCTTGATATGGTGGCGTTCATTCGTAACCACAAACAATAGTACTTGATTCTTGAGTGGTATTCCTACTAGTGACCTCAAAGTTCCTGTTTGCAATAAACAAAGTCTGTGCTTAGACTCTATGAATCATGAATAAAATATACTTGCATTCTGTCAATAAATTCTTTTCTGTACACTATATCAATAAACTCTTACCTGGTCATTCTATCAATAAACTCTTACCTGTACATTCTATCAATAAACTTTTACCTGTACATTCTATTAATAATCTCTTACCTGTACATTCTGTCAATAAACTCTTGCTTAGTGTGTTTTGCCTAGGCTCCATGCTGGAGTTTATTGAGTTGCTTCATGGCTTTGATTGGTGTGTTTTGTCTAGGTTCCGTGTCGGAGTTTACTGGGCTTTCTCCATGGTCGGACTTCGTTTCTTTTGCCTAGGTTCCATGTTGGACTTCACGACTTCTTTTGTCTGTCAATAGTAAACCAAGGTTTCGAAATCTTATTATGATTCTGGGAGATCATCATCATGATCATCGTTGTGAATTTATTAATCTCAAAATCATACCCGGTTTTGGGAGATCCACAGTTTTACTGAAGTTGTGGGCACTCCCCAAAAGTGCACAAATTATTTTTAAAAAATTATTATTACGTAAGTGTTTGTTAATATTACAACTGTTATTGTATTCTGTGACGTTATTCTTATATTTATCTTTTAATTTTACTTTAGTCTTGTACCAGGCTCTAAACTTACCAGAAATAATACTATTCTTAATTATTCTTCTTAAATTTTGCTTTCAGTATTGTATCAGTTTGTAAAATTACCACACAAAGAGAGATTCAACCTTCTACCAATATCACACAACGACAGCTTAAATTAGCCTCATGTTCAAGGTATTAACTCACCACATACGACTAACGGTATGGTGGGGGTGGGGGTGGATGGGTGAAGGATACTTTAAATGTCAGAATGCTTGGGGAGAGGGAAAAATGAATGGATAGCTCTCAATGAATGTGAACATTTTGCATGATAATAAGATCAGTACTAATGACCAGCGTTAACTTCGCGAACAATTTTTTTTAAAGTGTTAAGTGCATGAGTGATGATGATGGAGTCATTTGTTGATATCGTAAATGCATTGACAGTCAGTCAAACTACAAAGTGTTCATCAGGGGAATGAATCTTCCAGTATCTTTCTAATGCACGTACCAGCATAAATTGTAATAGTGACTTCCCTTTAATGTAAATTTAAAGATCGTCAACCAAAACGTCTTGACGACAGCTTAGTTCTGCAGTGTGGTTTTTTGTTGTTGTTTTTTTTTTTGCAATTCGATGGAGTGTGATTTGATAATAAATTCAAATGATTTTGTGTTTCCATAAATAAAACATATTTCCGTGTTTGCTCATTTTTTTTTTTTATTCAGGCCAAGTTTGCCAATATACTGCCGTGTTTTCTTTCAGTCGGGTAACTCTCATAATCTCCTTGTGCACGAAGGGAAATTATAATGTGACCTAAATTAGGATTTCTCGAAGAACAACTCCGCTGTCACTGAAATGGCAGCACCAAAATATGTAATGGAGTTAACCCCTGAGCTAAATTTTAAAAAAATAGCTTTATTTTCCGGAGGATCAGAGCGACGCTAGATAAAGTACAAGTGCGAATCTCTGTTATTATATAAGCTGTACTTTGCTTAGTTTTTCCATTGTTCGTAAAATAAGGACAAAGCCTTCAAATACACGAGGAAAACAAGAAAATAACACCAGACATCTAAAAGTAACAAAGTAAGGCATGATATTTAATAAAAGCCAGATCATTAAATGAAGTAAAGTGACTGTTAAATCTTTATCGATTAAGATGAAAATACACTGTTGTGAGTGAAAGTTCTGAATTGAAAATACACTGGCATGAGTCGAAAATTGCGCATCGCATTATTCTACTTTAAAATATATTATTACCCATTATTGTGGTATTTTTAAAATAATATATTTGTTGGATTATTAATAAGAAATAAAGTTCACATTATGACTAAATTTGCTAATTTAATCCAGTGCAAAGATCAATTTTAATTCAGTCTACTTATTTCTTGTTGAATGCAGTTAAATGTGGGGTGGCCATTTTCACTTACCAAGCATAAAACGATATTTGTAAAAGAGCATTAAGGTCTGCGTGAAAGGATGGGATTAGGGGAGGTTAAAGGTTAACATTTCCTAAATAGCTTGGCTTATTTAATGAACATCTAGTAAATTAGCATTAACTCCCAGCGCTTTAACCCATTAAATAATATTATTAAAGGTTTCTAATATTTTATACACAATGCTTATTGCCGCATAAGGTACAATTTAATTCAAGAACTGCCTGCATATTTTATCAATAAAATAAGAAAAAGGCAATAAGATCATGTATATTTATGCTATATGGTGTTTAGGCACAATTATCGATTAAATATTCATTACAAGGTTAAAATAATGATTACAAATTAAGTTTCTAATCGACCAGTAATCGTAGTAGATAGCATTTGAATGTAACAATAAGATTTAAAAACTGATCTAAAGGTATGATTTAGAAGTTCTGTTTCTATCACAACACTTAGTCTTAAATGCAATCAGGCGGGAAAGGCTGAAATAAAGTTAACTTTCGCCGGAACGAGGGCGATAAAGATGTGATAAAACATTATTCACATGCCCAAAACTAAATAATTCTCTTCTAAAACATTATTCACATGCCAAAAATCAAATATTTCTCCTTTCAGTTCTTGTCTCGATTTTATAACTGATTAGCAGTGACTAATCAAAATACAGAGTGTGTTGCTCTTCTTTTAATTACCACCCTTAAGTCCAGTGTAATCAAGTTATTGTTTTCGATCACCATGACTCAGTGAGTCGCTTCTCATACTGCACACGTCTCTCTTCGGATCTCTAGAACACCTTATTTATTTTTTAAAATCTATTATAATAGAATATTATGCCACTATACAAAATATAACATATATAACAAATATAAATCAGATTTTAAATATACTTTTTAAAATAAAAACTCTTATCGTATTTTGTGCTATTAAATTATCATGCTCTCTCTCTCTCTCTCTCTCTCTCTCTCTCTCTCTCTCTCTCTCTCTCTCTCTCTCTCTCTCTCTCTCTCTCTCTCTCTCAACAATGTGACTGATTGATATTTGATTCATTAGCTATTAACTTATTCACAAAGTGAACGATGACGTCAATGATTACGTTACATAAACTCAAATTGAATACGTCATCAGTGTAACAGTCAGATGGAGAGAAAAGTGATTTATCAATATCAATTGACAATAGCTATGATTTTCATGAATACTTTTCCACTACCTGTTTCTGTGAAATTATAAGTAATGTCATCATTGGCATCGTGCGTGCATGCGCGCGCGCGCGCGCGCGTGTGTGTGTGTGTGTGTGTGTGTGTGTGTGTGTGTGTGTGTGTGTGTGTGTGTGTGTGTGTGTGTGTGTGTGTATGTGTGTGTGTGTGTGTGTGTGTGTGTGTATGTGTGTGTGTGTGTGTATGTGTGTGTGTGTGTATGTGTGTGTGTGTGTGTATGTGTGTGTGTGTGTATGTGTGTGTGTGTGTGTGTGTGTGTGTGTGTGTGTGTGTGTGTGTGTGTGTGTGTGTGTGTTTACTTGACATCATAAGTTATACGTATTTTGCGCTCGGACAATGACAACTATCACTTTCATTTTTCATTTCTTATCGTTGTTGCTTTAACTGTATTGATTTAAATGTTACCATCACCAAGGCAGTCAATGGCTGGTCAAAGAAGCAATTTTCTCAAAATATTATTTTTATCACTAACTTTGTGAGAAAACAAATATTACAAGTATCTTCACAGTGCCCGTGGAATGAATTGAGTTTTGTTTTTGTTTTACTTTGTTTTGTTTTTCAAGTTCCACTCTCTGCATTCCCTTGTTACTCTCTTGTCCACTCTGTGGGTTGTCTCGCCATGTTTAAGACGTAGAAGAAGAGTCAATAACTGATACTTAATAATGACGTAAGCTAATCGTGCCAGCTGGGAATAAAAATGAAACTTTGAATTAAAGCATAGCGTATTGCAGTAGTTGTAAAAATAATAATTTATATAAAAAAATAAATAAATAAAATGTAACATTTTGCAAAAATTTCCTGAATGGCTGCCGAAAGCAACACATGCAAATATGCACGCACAATTATACATATACTTCTTACACACACACACACACACACACACACACACACACACACACACACACATACACACACACACACACACACACACACACACACACACACAGAAATAGAAAGTCATGCACAACAATGCACACAATCAGGTGTGTGCAGACATAATACACGCAGGAGACGCTCACGCACGTGCACAAATACAGAATTACACACAAGACATACAGATACAAGCACGTACACATGTACACAAGTACATACATGCATTTAAATTCATGAATGCACCCGCTTGTATAAATCCTAAGAATACAAAAATATAGTCTGTTCTAAACACACTAAGTTTAGGGAATACAACAACATAATGTATTTTATAAAACACTAAATCTAAAGAATACATAACAATGTTTGAAGTAATGCGGATAATGTTTTGATTACAGAAAACTTCGACTAATTAAATAAATTGAAAACAATCTTCAAACGCGTAATGAAACATTAGTGCATTCACTCTTAATTTCAGACCAGGAAATAGACCCTCTTTCTTAAAACCAATATAATAATAAAGCAGTTCTTTCAATGATTGTTCATGGTTCACTGACTTAGGTCACTACTGGCATGTGTAACGGAGGATATTCCTCCATATATGCATATAATTATATTTTTATAATTTATTATCTTTCTTATAATGCAGACGCTAATGTTGCGATATTTTGGCCTGTCAAGACGACCGTTGACCACAGTTTTGCTTTTTGCTTTATTTCAAAGGCCACGTGTTTGTTTGATAATAATATATGATCTGTATCAATGTAATTACCCATTAATATTTCTTGAGCTTGAATTTGGTAAGATGGTTGCTGAGTGAATCTGTTCTTGTCTTGAGAACTGTATTTATTTATTTTTTTGTATTTTTCGTGTGTGCACGAATGTTATAATTACAAAACATTATATTTTTTGTAAACTAATGTTGTGCGCAATTAATATAGTATGAGTTGGAGAGAGAGAGAGAGAGAGAGAGAGAGAGAGAGAGAGAGAGAGAGAGAGAGAGAGAGAGAGACGAGTTGAGGCTGCCAGACGACTGCTTAAAGACGGATCAAAACTTATTCGTTAAGCAAGAAGTTCCCGTCAGCAGAAACTTTGTTTGAGAGACGTGTAGCTTTTTTTTTAAAGTTTACAATTATTTACTCAGAAACCGCCAGCTATATCTGTTAGGTGAAGCCAATTAAAGGAAACTTTGTTATCATTATCATGAATGTAGTCAGTAAGTTATCTTCGTTCATTTGTAACGTATATTTGATAAGCTATTAATATTAAAGATGTATTATAATAATAATAGCTACACGAGGAGGCGGCACCCCGATGAGTATGACGGTGGTAATAAAGAGTCTTAATTTTATAACAGTGTTGATGGTTGTCGCATTTTAAATCATCTGCAATCGTTGAAACACTGCCGCCACCTCTGCAGTTGGCATCTTATGTCAACACTGTCGTCGTACCAATGTAGGTAAATTGTTGTTGTTCCACTGGCTGCTGTCTGACTTAGAAAGGTAACCGATCTGCATGACCTTTATTTTATCATCACTTATCATCACTTATCTTCAGCGTGAACTTTGTCAGCTTCTGACTCCAGTTTGTCAGCCATGTTCTGCAGGCATTCCTTTGTTTCTGTTATCAAAGCAATATCATCTGCAAAATCAAGTTCTGAGAGCCATGTCTGCTCCTTCCACGGAGTTTCTATATTGATCCCACTCACCGATTTATTAATGATAAAATCTAAGCTACAGTGATGGCAATATGAAAGTCTTTACTCACGCCAGTGTCGATGCTGAAGAAATCAATGGTGCCATTATCAATCTTCACACAACAGCTGAAATTCGGACACAGACTGTTGGCAAGGTTGATGTAAAAACCAGGAAAACTCTACCTTCTTATATTCCACAGCTACTCTTGATGTACTCTGTCAAATGCTTTTCTGAAGTCGATTAAGTTTTGGTGGCCAGTTGAAATTCAATGCACTGTTCGATTATACTAAGCAGACTGAAGATTTGTTTGCTGCAATAACGACCACAATAAAACCCAATAAAACTCTTTCCTCCCGCAGTGTCTTGTTCACTGTGTCTCACAAACACCGCAGTAAAATGATTCAGAAGGCCTTTTCAGGTACAGACAGAAGAATAACGTTATAATAGTCAGTGAGATTACCTTTCTTCAGGAGCTTGACAATTACTCCTTTCCTCCAATCGTCAAGATTTCACCAGCACTCAGCAGTTTGTTAATTCTGCCACCATGTTTCAATAGTTCGGCTGTGATCTGATCAAGGTCACTGACTTTGCTTTTTGTTCTTAATAGTTACTACTGCTTCGATCACGTCAAGTTTTACATCCAGCTTATCTGGGGATGGGGGCTGACGGTCCTGAAATCATGGATCGAAGGATTGGGCTGATCTAATGTATCTTTGGAGCATTCAAACGAAAAATAAGAAATAAAATGTTTCGTTTTGATATTCCTGCCTACATATAAAATTTGTAATTACTGCACTCTTTTTCCCCATTCTTGTCTTTTTTCTTCTCTCCCCCCACAACACTTGTCATTATTTACACCCTGCATTATTTTGACATAATCTTTACTAAAATGAATCATTTCATAATTCAAACTGTTTCCAGGTAACATCGTCATCATTAAGTGATTCACTTAAAACTTGCTAGAATACAAAATTAATTTATCGCTTTTTAAAATTATAAATTTAATGGAAAAAGTAAGCATTTCCTCAACAAAGTATATCTGATATCTTTCAGAAATTATTTTAAGAAAGAAAAAAGAAAATGGTGCCTGACTTAGCCTTTAACAATGTCACTACCTTGTGCTATCACCGTGCTAGTAGCGAGAAATGGCACACTTAAAAAATTATTATTATCGTTCATCAACAAACACAGCAAACACAAAATTTAAAGAAGAAAAGAAAAAAAAATGAGAAAAATAAGTGAATATTTTTTTAATCAAACAAATAAAATAAACAATGCAATAAACATTAAAAAAATAACAGTTGTTATGTTCGATTTTATGCATCAGTTCATGAAGTTTTGCTAAAAGGGGAAAGCCATCTCTGTACAATGATTTCACATTAGTTTACATCGTATAAATTTAGAATAACGTTAATGCAAGTAGGAGGTTTTAATTGATTGAAAAGGAATATTTCTTTTCCACACAGGCATTCAATCAATAAGAATATATGTTTTAATATTTTTTTTCTCATTCTCTCGTGGGATTTTATTTTTAATCTATATATAACGTGGCTGGTTTTTAAGTCGAGTTTAAAATCTTCGCATATAGGGATGTTTTAACTTCATGAGCAACCGAGTACCAGAAGAGTTTTTGTTCGTCACCTCAATGAAACAATTTTCTCTGCCTGAGGCCCTGCACAGGTGAATGACTGCTCTTTCTTGAATTAATAGACTGCATTATTTTCAAGGCAATCCGCTAGACTGTGCAGTTACGAATACAAGACAATCTAAATAGTTCAACATAAATATTATTACATGTGCACTATTCGTTGAAGAGGTCGCTGTTTAACTTAACTTCGAAACGAAAAAAGATTTAAACACAACATTCTTTTTTTTTTTATGTGCAGTGTGAGATTTCATAGAATGACGTCAGTACAAGAGAAAAGTTGGGTAAGGGGAACTGAGAGAATATTCCTCTTGATACTTGTCTATAACGCGCTAGTAATGTCTGGCCACGCTGTCGATGTGTTGAACTATTCCAGTGACGTCACGCTTGGTGAGTTATTCTAGGCTGATTACGTTCTTTACTGACGAGATTCTGTGGATTCATCACATGTGTGATATATTTATCTTTTAATTCATTTTTCTCATATTGAGATCTTTCGTACTGGTTTTAAATTTCTGGCTTCTTGCCAAGTGTTCTCTCACTTTGCAATGCGCCTTCTCAATCAATCAGTAAAGTGCATATAAATTTTATGTTTAATTCGAAGCAAAGTTGTGTTTTAAATTTTAATTAATAAGCAATAAAATTAAATTAATAACTCCAATCTCTGTTAACTTTAACTAAAAAAATATCTTTGAATTCATCACTTAGATTAGATAGATAGACAGACAGACAGACAGACAGACAGCTAGATAGATAGATAGATAGATAGATAGATAGATAGATAGATAGATAGATAGATAGATAGATAGATAGATAGATAGATAGATAGATAGATAGATAGATAGATAGATAGATAGATAGATAGGTAGATAGATAGATACATAGATAGATAGAAAACATTATTTTTTTTCTTGTAGTTTACAACAATATAAAAGCTCCCGTGAACATCTCTCCTGGAATGCAGATTTCCTCCGTGGAAGCAACAGATAAACAAGCTTCGATAGGTTTAAGAGTCATCAACTCTATATCGTACGTCATTCTAGTTATCTCCCTTCCCTTGACGGCGTGTAACGTCATAGTGTTTCTGCACAAGTCCATGCGCAGCGCGACCAGCTCGTATGTCGTGACCCTCAGCTTGGCGCAGATCCTGTACCTGACCATTAGCGTCGGTTTGTCAGTGTTTGACACTGTCATGGAAGATCGACTCACCAACCTTATCTACTTGGTGTTCGTGATATATTTCGGCATCTTTCTATCCCTAGTCATTAAGAGAGGTTCCAACATCGTCATGTGCTTAATCTCCCTGGAAAGGTTGTATGCGATTGCCAGGCCGCTTCACATCAAGAGCTTTCTCCTCGTAAGACATCCCGTTCCTATTCTTGTTGCTGCCTACGGGACCACGTTACTATGGAACGTTAATCTACCGTTAAGAGTGCAAATTGTGAATGATTCGAACAACACTAGGCAAGCTGTTTTTAAATCCATCGAAACGGCTCTCTACTTGAGCCATTCAGAGATTTTTAACACATTTGGCCTGTTGGCTGAGATCATTTTAAATTACCTGGCCCTAGTGATGCAAATCGTGCTCAATTCGCTAACTATCTGGGCAATGAGGCGGCACACACTTTCTTCCACACACATACAGTGTTCTAGAGATGACGAGAAATCTATGCGACGTGAGCGTCAGCTGACAGTGACAATCCTGGGCGCTGCGTTTGCCTACGTCATCCTGTCACTTCCGTTCGCCGTGCATGGTCTCTGCGCTACAGTCATACCAGAGTATAACGTATTTCGGAAGTACCAGAACCTGTCGCAGGTAATTGGGAGCGCTGGGCTAAATCTTACTTACCTTAGCTGCATCAGTCAGTTTGTTTGCTTTTTCATCCTCAGTTCACGTTTCAGAAAAACGCTACGCCGTGTGTTTGCTTTGCATTCCGTAATAAGATATTTTGCCAGGGGAAATCAAACGAAGATCGAAACGCTGGCATCAGTTGAAAATTAAATAGTTGTAGTTATTTGTATTTGAAATTGTGCGCGCGTATGTGTGTGTGTGTGTGTGTGTGTGTGTGTGTGTGTGTGTGTGTGTGTGCATGCGCGCGTGCGTGCATTCGTGATTTTAATTGCATAAAATCAGAAGACGAATCGTCTGACATTGATTTTCTTTCATAGTGTATGGGGTGGTGGTCATGTACTGTGTTCAAGGCCTTCAAATAACTAATCTAGCAGTCTAGTAACTAATTATCAAAGCCAGAACAACGGGAATGTGTGGCTGTATTGTTACACGAACACAGTCATTGCCCATGTCATTAGTGATGCCATCTTGATGTGAGATCATGCAGGGAGCATTTTCACTCTTCATTGGTAAAGTGCTAGACTGCACTGAACTTAGTCAAAGATTCTTCGAAGCCTTCAATACCCATTGTAGTGAAGGGGTATCATCCTATAAAGCCTTCAATACCCATTGTAGTGAAGGGGTATCATCCTATGAAGCCTTCAATACCCATTGTAGTAAACGGGTATCATCATCCTATGAAGCCTTTAATACCCATTTTAGTATACGGGTATCATCCTACAAAGTGAAGGAAAAAAAGAATTAATATAACTAAAGACAGTTAATTACTTCTACTATAAATAGTTAATAATTATGTGACAGTAAATTTGCCTATCGTTATTTTAAATTTAAAATGTTGAATTGTCAGAGTAACCCGATTTGGGGCACTCTTTTGGGTATTTATGTGACACCAACGCCACTTATTTAATGGATATTATTATAATTAATTACCCAAAACTAAATTACATGTGATGAGAATCTTAATTTATTTTATTAGTGGTCCTCTAGCAGACACCACTCGTCTCTCACATAACGATATGCGGGCGCTGTAAACGTTTGTGACAATCTTTCCGTAGGTGGAAAACTTCTTACTAAAGGAGAAGACAAATCTGTCTTTAATCTATATTTAGTGAGACCCCTAATCCACCCACGTTCTTCTCAAACATAAGATTATATCAATATGCGTAAGAAGGTCAATAAATTTATTAAATGAACAATAAAATATACATAATTATGACAAATACAATGAAATAGATTACTTGACATCATTATTTCCAGGAACCCACATTCAGATAATTTTATAACTACACAGTCTTTCAGAAATACAATTCAACAATAGAGTCAAAAGAAATCGCAGGATAAGCTTATCAGAGAAAAGAAATGGAGTTGTTAGAGATAAGTAATAACAGTCTTATGTAACCTGATTCAGTGCAGTCTTAAGAGTCTTGCTTGCACTTTGGCACAATGTTGCAATTTATAGTTGGTTCAATTTTGTCAGCTCCATATATGTCACTCGCACGTGAATAAAACACTGTTTATATTTTTGTCAGCTCCACATATGTTACTCGCACGTGAATAAAACACTGTTTAGCTACTAAGAGTTAACATGGGCGCTTCTTTTCGCCCTTTTACACTCTTTCAAACAGAACAATAAATGTAGCGATGTTCAACAATTTTTCTACACTAGAAATTATTCAGGTAGACAACAAATCTTGCTACTATGCATCAGTAGAATATAGTGTGTCCTTACACTTTTCACGCCGCTCCTACCTTCATCAGGGTCGGTCGTAGCGGTTTACAAACAATAAACTAGGAGGTTCATATAGAATGTGAAAAATAGGCAAGTGTGTGGAGACATAACGGGACAGGTTCCAACTTATAATGAGAGAAAACAATATGATATCTGATATTTTATGCTCAGTGATTATTGAGGCATGTAAAATTATATTATCTTTGTTTCTAACATGTTGAATTAATTATGTGTATGTCTTAAAACTGACATAGATTTTTTTGGCCTTATGAATAATTTCTGTATATGTCTTAAAACTGACATAGGATTTTGGTCTTGTGAATAGTATTCGTGTTATGTTATGGTGGAAGCTTCATCAGTAATTTTTGAAATTTACTCCTAATAGAGTAGATGTTAACAGGATGGTTAGCGTCTCATAAGGAAGAGGGAGTGTGGTGGAGTAAATTTGCCTCTTCCAATTTTAAAATTAAATTGTTATATAAATTGTTAAATAATCAGGTTGATCTTACCTTGGGCACTCCTTATATTTTTGAAGAGTTGAAGAAAAGACTCAAGGCGAGAATATGCTAAGAAAAATTTGATGTACTGCACATCATCCCAACTGGGTGAGTAATTTTATTTAACCAATGCTATGATTTACAAGAACAAGACCAGCCAATGGGTTGAGATTAAAAAGTTTACCTGTTGTAGTACATTCTATTCTCTAAACACTTTGAATCTGGGGCAGCAAGAAGAAGTCCTGTCTTGAAAGGTGGCTATTAGCTTGGTGGTGCGTTTGCTGACTGATTGAGAGAGAATGGAATTATAAATATTTCATGTACTTTTGCTATTGATATGTTATACTTGTGTCTTAATAAGATATATTATGTGAGTAGACTATTATTTCTATAAACTGCTCGTATAGTGTACTAATCACTTGGCATTGTTTTGACATCTGCTGTATTTATTATGCTGTGTACATTGTATTGGGCTAATAAATACCATTGCAGGAAACTGTAAGTTGAGACTGGAACCTAAGAATGGAGTTATAAAGTGATAAATTGGAAGTTTAGCATTTGTTCTCTGTGTATATTTTGCAGAAACAAGTAGCCTTTTCTGTTGTTCATTTCATTGTTTGACTTGATTTGTTCACTTCATTGTTTACTGTTTGTAAACCCCTATGACCGACCGTGGTAAAGGTGGGAAGTGGCGTGTAAGTGTAAGAACACATTGCACTCTACTGATATGTGGTGGCAAGATATGCTCACTACCTGAACAATTTCTAGTGTAGAGAAATTGTTGGACATCGCTACATTTATTATTCTCTTTGGAAGAATGTAACACCGTGTTGACAGAAGTGCCCAGGTTAAGTAGTGGAACAGTGTTTTTCAATGTGCCAATTAGGCATGTGGAGCTGACATAATAACTGTTGAAAATAATTTGTCTTTCTTGCAAACAGTTGTGCAGAAGAACTATTGAGACAGCAGTTAAACAAGGTTATGTAAAACTCTTATTGTTCATCTCTAATAACTCCATTTCAGTTCTCTGATAAAACTATCCTGCAATTTGTATTGACTCTATTGTTTAATTGTATTTTTAAGATATAGACTGTGTAAACATAAAATTATCTGAATGAAGGTTCGTGGAAATATCAATGTCAAGTAATTTATTTCATTGTATTTGGACTATATTTATGTATCGTTATTTATTTTTTTAATTTACAAATTACACTCTCGTCTATTGTTGGATACGATGCAGAATTAATTCTTATTAATAAGGGAGATAAATCCTTTATGTGGCGCAGCAATTGTCGGGATCTATTTTCTAAAACTGAGCAAAAGAATTACTTATATTTTAATGTTGCTAATTTCCAACGGATATATAAAGTTAGAACGTGGAATAACATTGAGTTCACAGCTAAACATGAATACCCGAATTTATTGTTAGCTGCAGTTTTTAAAAAATAAAATTAAAGGAAAAAAATCAACAAATAAAAACCCTCACTAGTCTTAATCAGTAAATAATACAAAGAAGAAAGCACAAGGTAATTAGTTATCAGCTTTCAATCAGTTTTCGTTTTTATTTTTAAAATTGCTTTCACTGGTCATCCAATAATAGCAGTCACAGATTAAAAAGTACTTCAACAGTCATTGGCATTTTGCTTTTGTTTACAATGCTATATTTATTATTGACTAAGGCTGGAAATTCTTAATGGCTTTCTGGTAACACTTTCTTATGAAGTATCAAGGGTGATAATCCATAATGTCACCACATTAATAGTACTTAGTTAGGAATCATGGTTGTCAACTTATAACGTTTTCTGATAATAGTGCCTTATTAAGAATTAATGTAATGTAATTATTTCCATTTGCCAACTGTCTTGCCAAGGATTAAGATTGTTATTCCTCCATTCGTCCGTTTAATGTATCTTTTCGAGAAGTAAGATTGTTCATCTTTCTGATTTTTAAAAAATAAGAAACCTTAATTTTCATCAATGCTAAGCCTATTACTGATTATCATATTTGTTAGTAACATTCACAGATATTTTTATAATTTTCGGATAAAATTGCCTTAATTTGTTATAATTATCTTTCTGATCTGGTTAACATTCCCGTATTACAGAAAAGGTCTGCGCCAACAATTGTTAAAAGGTTTTCAGTCTTTCTTTTAACATAGTTAACATATTGCCTTATTTAGTAGTCTTTTTGACCTTTGGTTAACATTGCTTTATTTAGGATTCGCAGTCTTTTTGGCCTTTGGAGGACGTTCCTTAGTGTAGATTTCCAGACTTTCTGATCTTCGACTAATATTGTTTTAATGTGAATTTTCAGTCTTTTAAAATTGTGGTTAACATTGTCTTATTGTGGGTAAGTCGTCTAGTGCTAACAGTTGTTTTTTAAAAAAAGATTCAATTAAAATAAAAGAACAAGCAGTAAAATAAATTCAAAAATATGACTTGCAAGGGTAAACAACTGTGTATACAATTATGCTGCGGGAATGAAAAGAACAGAAACCTTATGCAACAGTAAAACGTTTGTCTTATTAATGTGCAAAGAGTAAAGAGTTTTACGACACCATTATAATGGGCAAAGTGAAAGACACATTGGTATTGAATAATTATTAATAACTATAAATTAATTTTCTCGATCACTTGTAATGTTATGTGTTGTGTGTTATTAATAAATAATAATCATTATGAGTGAAGGGTGCCGAGAGATGTCACGCAAAGCATTGTGGTTTGAGTGTTTAGATATTTTTGACCTCAATATTGATACTTTAGTACCAAAAAAATACTCAGAATTATGATGTGAGTGTTTAGATCTCTGTCCCCTCAGCATTTGCAGTCTACAGTAGCAACTGATGGTATCGAGTGTTTGGATCTCCATCCCCCCACCCACCCACCATTGTTAGAGAGGGGTAGGAAACTTGGGCTGCTTATATATTGTCATGATTGCATTATACTCAAGATGTACGTACTTTTCTCACCCATCCAAGTACAAACAAACACGGTAATATCGCTTCATTTTCAGATTTTTAAAGCATGAATGCGATTTGTTTGAGAGAAAATAATCTCTTAGATCTAATATCCTTTGTGTGAATAAACCTAATGATTTTAGTTTGTAAATGGAGTTCCTGTTTAGCACTTTTATGTTTTCAACACTGCGATAGATTTTTTAATGTATAGTTGTTTCCAATTTTAGAATGTACATTGTACATTACTCAGATTGAATCTTTGTTGTACAAGACATATTTAACTCGCCTTTGACGTCATTTTGCTCAGATTGAATCTTTGTTGTACAAGACATATTTAACTCGCCTTTGATGTCATTTTGATGTCTACCAATTGATGTCTCTAAGAGTTGTGAAATGGGATAGAAAATTAGAAATAGAAAAGACTGACCTTTACGTTTACGTCTTTGGTGAAATAAAATGATTGATTTTAATTTAATATTTGATTCTGTTTAATTCGTTTCAATTCATTTACGCATTCATACATTCATTCATTATTTCGTCCATCTCTCTTTCTCTCTCACCATCAATCCATTCGCCTGTCTATCTATCTATCTATCTGTGTGTGTCTGTCTATCTATCTATGTATATGATGCATATGTGTGTGTCTATCTATGTCTATCTTTATCTGTGTGTGTCTATCTATCTATCTGTGTGTCTGTCTACCTCTCTCTCTCTCTCTCTCTCTCTCTCTATATATATATATATATATAATATATATATATATTATATATATATATCCTTCTACATACCTTCACCAATCATCTGCGTGTATATAATAGTATATACATCTTAAAATCAAAGGCCTAATTACGTCAAAAATTGTCACAAATCCTCGTGTATATAATAGTATATACATCTTAAAATCAAAGCCTAATTACGTCAAAAATTGTCACAAATCCTCGTGCACCGAGCTACACATCCCATCCTTTCTTGGACGTCATAAAATCTTAAAGGATTTCTGGCTTAGAGTGATTCGGGGCGTCGTCACATTCAGACGTTATTACGCATCGAAGATCGCTCAAACTTTTGTTGTGTGAAGCTAACATATACAATAATCACATTATCGGAAAGAGAAAAAAAAAAGAAAGAACAAGAAACAAAAATACTTTACAATCGATTATTTGCTTGATGCATACTATGTAATTTTTTGTTTGTTTGTGTTCATAATTTTTTTATGCGTGTTGGCATTTTTGAATGTATACGTTTTTGTGCATTTATGTTTGCTTTGCGTTCGTATGTCTGACTAGTCATGAACAGAAAGTAATCGTTAATTAACCAGCTTTGTTTTTAAGTCATCACCATCTCTGTCAACTCAAAGCCAGTCTAGAAAGAGATATGTAGCAATCAAAAGTTCATTAAACATCCCTCCCCCATCCGCCCTTGTTCAAGACCAACTGAAAGTCACAGAACCCACAATCAAGTCAAGAAATGATTGGCGTCTCCAAGAGGTGGTGACAAAGTGAGACAAGAAGGTGATGATGAAAAGAAAAACCTGAGCGATAGCCAGTGTAGCTGTATAGCTCTGTGATTACATATAGATATGAAGCTCTGTGACCACCACTGTATAATAGGTGCAAGCCCTGATAAGCGGACACAAGAGACTGTCAGCTGTGGAGTTCATCGGCTTGGATTCCGCTGTCAAGCAGCAAAAGTCTTCAAGCTGAAACAGTTCTGAAAATACATATCAAGATCCTTTATTGTAATTTAAAAAGGAAATTACTGTCAATTTTCCGCACAGGCCAAAGGGAGTACGCTAACCACTTCATATCGAATATGGAGCAAGAAACAGAAGGTGATTAAAACTTCTAGTCTATACTTTAATCTAAAATTTCAAATTATTTCAATGCCTTTTAAAGATATCTTTAACTTTTAAAAACTAAATCAATGTTTTTTTCTATAGGCAATCTCATGAGGTCTGCATATGTGTCTTTATAATTGAAGGCTCTTAGTGTTGGATTTATATTTGTGAATATTACGTACAGTAACTTATTAAGACATCAAACCTTTTAATATACACACATACACACTTTTTCTCAGAAACTTTCAATGAAGTGAAAATAAATACCTTTAAATAAAAACCCTCAAAACTTTAATTTACTTTTTTTTACAAAGATTTAGTTTTGTTTATTGCGGTTAAACGTATCTTTATTAATAATAAGCTTGCTTGATCTGTACTGCGCGAATATGTATGTTTATAGATATGCATCTGTCGCGCGATCTATCTATCTATCTATCTATCTATCTGTCTGTCTATCTATCTATCTATATGTCTATCTATCTGTCTGTCTATCTACCTATCTATCTATCTGTCTATCTATCTATCTATCTGTCTGTCTGTCTATCTATCTCTATCTATCTATCTGTCTGTCTATCTATCTATATGTCTATCTATCTGCCTGTCTATCTACCTATCTATCTATCTGTCTGTCTGTCTATCTATCTATATGTCTATCTATCTGCCTGTCTATCTACCTATCTATCTATCTATCTGTCTATCCGTAAACTACCTAAGTTGCGTGTTATCTGGATAAATGAGCGAAGTTTATGTGTTAGGTAACCCGGGAATCTACACTGCCTATTTTCACTGACCTGAGCACACTGTTTTCATAATACGTAATGCGCAACCTATTAGCATTATAATTAATGTTTTTAATTGTTGAAATTATATTGCATTAATCTGTGTTATATCTCTACTTTAGTTTTTATTTTAAAGGAACGCAAGTATTTTCTAATTCTTATTTTATAGTTTACATTTGTTTCCTATTCCCCCACCACCCACCCCCTAATTATTTTCGCTTCAGTGTCTGTTTCTTAATTTAACATTTAATTATTTTATCTCATTTATCACCTCTCTTACTTCCCCTTTCTCTCGCTCGCTCGCTTGCTAGCTCCATCACCAACACCACCATCACACACACACACACACACACACACAATCCCGGCTCTTATTCTCCCTGACATCTAGTTCAGGCATTTTTTTTTAATTGTCATTTTTTTCTTTTTCTCTGTTCTCTTCCTTCTTCTCCTTTCATGTGTGTCTCTGAATGACGCGAGCATTACGTATTAAAACCGTTAGCTATTAATCCCCTGAACATCGATCAGTCATGACAGACGCAGATGATTCATCCCACAACACAGGCAAGGAGTTAAAACATGTGGCATGACATTATTTACCTTACTAAGTCAGATCATTCAAACTAACCGCTTATTAAAGAAGAAAAATCTTATTTTTCTTCTTAAAAAAAAAATTGCTCCTTAGGGATGTTAAACAGTAGAGTCTGTAGTTGCAAGTCAACATGCGCCGATCTGCAGTTATTTGCGGGACCGCCCAGTACTTCGCATTTTCTTTCCGTATACCGGACTTCGCTCCTATTAAAAGTGGAAACTTTGTTTGACGGATGGAGGTTATTATTATTATTGCATTTGTTTTTGCTTTTTTAAAAAAATAAGATAAAATATATATTTAATTTTTAATTTATATTTATGGTACAGTTCCAGGTCAAAGCCAAAATGTAATATTAAATTCATTTAGAAACGACTACTTTTTTAAATTTTAAGATGTACGCCTACGTTATAACAAAATACGTCTTAATTGTGTACGTCCACGTTATAACAAAATACGTCTTAATTGTGTAAGTCTGCTGTTGAAACAGTATGTCTTTAATTAAATAAGAAATAGAGAAGTGTATCTTTAATAGTACGCCCCAGGAATGAAAAAGTGTCTTAAAGTATACGCCCCAGGAGTAACGAAATATGTCATAAAGAATACGCCCAGGAGAAACGAAATATTTCATAAAATATACGCCCAGGAGTAACGAAATACGTCATAAAAATACGCACAAGAGAAACGAAACGAAATATGTCATAAAAATAATACGCACAAGAGTAACGAAATACGTCATAAAAAATACGCCCATGAGTAACGAAATATGTCATTAAAAAATACGCACAGGAGTAACGAAATACGTCATAAAAAATACGCCCAGGAGTTGTGGCGTAGTGGTTGAAGAAATGTATTAGGAAAGACTGAATCAACATTTAAACCCTTTCGTGGCCAATCACATGCGTTACAAAGCATACGAGAATATAACAAAGATTATTATTTACAAAATTACCTACACACACACACACACACACACACACACACACACACACGCACGCACGCACGCATGCACGCACACACACACACCAAATCCTAACCTGACGTAACAGACGAAGGCATACAGTTAAAAAGGAGAACGCAAATATCTATAACTTTAAGGAAAGATTAACATTGTATAGAAATAAATGGTGGCAGAAAGATGGTTATATAGTACACCCCAAAAGTAAAAGAATATGTCTCAGAAATGTATTTCTAAAAGAGTAAAGAAAATTGTCTTAAAATTGTACGCCAGACAGAGTAAAGAAACATGTCTTGAAATGTACATCCATGAGGTAAATTGTACGCCAGACAGAGTAAAGAAACGTCTTGAAATGTATGGCCATGGGGTAAATTGTACGCACCAATAGTGAAAAGTATAGCTTAAAGCATACTGTCTTGGTGTGAAAAAAGTGTTGTTTAAAGTATATTTCCTTGAAGTTAAAAAAGTATATCTTAAGCTATATTCCCTAGTGTGATTAAGCATGTATTAAAATATACACCCAGTTACTGAAGTGCAATGTCTGACATAGATCGCAGTTGGAGTGAAGAAACGTGGCTTGAAGTTTACGCCCAGTGAGTGAAGAAATGTGGATTAAAGTTTACGCCCAGTGAGTGAAGAAATGTGAATTAAAGTTTACGCCCAGTGAGTGAAGAAATGTGGATTAAAGTTTACGCCCAGTGAGTGAAGAAATGTGAATTAAAGTTTACGCCCAGTGAGTGAAGAAATGTGAATTAAAGTTTACGCCCAGTGAGTGAAGAAATGTGGGTTAAAATGTACGTTCAGCGAGAAATGACTCTACAGGAAGGTGTTAATGATGAAACGGCAAAAACATTTGCACACACTCTCTATGTATCTCTGAAAAAGGTATGCAAGGTACACAGGGACAATCAAGGACGATACTGAAAATGTCATAGGTGTGAAAGAACATACCCGAAGTAACACACTGTAAATTATGCCAACTACGGGCACGGGGACAAAGAAATATGGATGACAACAAAAGAAATGGCATCAGCTGAATTCTGGGAAGATATACATGACAAACGGGATGATATATCAATAAGAAATCCAACATGTAAGAAACATCATGAGTGACTGGTTCACAAGTCGAAGAGAAGTACTTTCCAACGCTGCATAAGATTAAGCACTAAGCGCAAAATTCCGCACAGGTAACAGTCGTGAAGATTTCCAGGGCTCACAGGTAACAGTCGTGAAGATTTCCAGGGCTCACAGGTAACAGTCGTGAAAATGTTCAGGGCTCACAGGTAACAGTCGTGAAGATTTTCAGGGCTCACAGGTAACAGTCGTGAAGATTTCCAGGGCTCACAGGTAACAGTCGTGAAAATGTTCAGGGCTCACAGGTAACAGTCGTGAAGATTTTCAGGGCTCACAGGTAACAGTCGTGAAAATGTTCAGGGCTCACAGGTAACAGTCGTGAAAATGTTCAGGGCTCACAGGTAACAGTCGTGAAGATTTTCAGGGCTCACAGGTAACAGTCGTGAAGATTTCCAGGGCTCACAGGTAACAGTCGTGAAAATGTTCAGGGCTCACAGCTAACAGTCGTGAAGATTTCCAGGGCTCACAGGTAACAGTCGTGAAAATGTTCAGGGCTCACAGGTAACAGTCGTGAAGATTTTCAGGGCTCACAGGTAACAGTCGTGAAGATTTCCAGGGCTCACAGGTAACAGTCGTGAAAATGTTCAGGGCTCACAGGTAACAGTCGTGAAGATTTTCAGGGCTCACAGGTAACAGTCGTGAAGATTTCCAGGGCTCACAGGTAACAGTCGTGAAAATGTTCAGGGCTCACAGCTAACAGTCGTGAAGATTTTCAGGGCTCACAGGTAACAGTCGTGAAGATTTCCAGGGCTCACAGCTAACAGTCGTGAAAATGTTCAGGGCTCACAGCTAACAGTCGTGAAGATTTCCAGGGCTCACAGCTAACAGTCGTGAAGATTTCCAGGGCTCACAGCTAACAGTCGTGAAGATTTCAAAGGCTCACAGCTAACAGTCGTGAAGATTTCCAGGGCGCTCACAAATTCTCTCTCTGGAAGAGCACGGATAAATGGATTCTAACCGAGAGTCAGTCAGCTGGAACAGAGTACACCAGGGAAGCACCAAAGAAGTGGCAAAAGTCCTAAATGGAAAATCTGTTTGAACTCGGAATCAAATCCTCAGAAAGAGCCCGGATATACCAGTCACAAACAATCAGTGAAACAAAAACAAAATAAAGACAAGCTGCTGTGAGATTTGAAAATAACAGATCCCATCATTTCCCCTCGAAGATCAGCAATGTAGTTACCTATAAGTTAAAAAAACGGAGCAGTAATCATTGATGTCGCTCTTCTCAATGGTGTAAACATAAACACTAAAGACATGGATTTTTTTTAAATGGTGTAAACATAAACACTAAAGAGAGGGATTTTTTTAAATGGTGTAAACATAAACACTAAAGAGAGGGATTTTTTAAAATGGTGTAAACATAAACACTAAAGACATGGATTTTTTAAAATACCAGGATCTGACATTAGAAATCCAAAGATTATGAATGTAAGAGCACAAGCGAAACAAGTAGTAACGAAGCAATGAAGAAGGCCATGTAACTAAACTGCCAGAAAACTGCCAAAAAATCAATAGTGCCTACCTCCTTCGTAAATTTTGAATCTCCAAGAATCTGAGATCAAGGATTCACAAAACAGATAACCGACAGGTGAAAGAAATCATGAGCAGAATCGTTAATGATTATATAATAATGACAATGGTGGTGGTGATGATGAAGATTCATTACTGTCTCATATCAATTAAAATTACATTGACATGATACTGCTCCACAATCCCGTACTAATGGTTGGGTGGGGGTTACTGACTGGAAAAAATAAAACCTTTGCATGAAACCCTCGGCCTTTGGTAGAGAAGGCTTGAGTTCATGATCGCTCAGTTCTTCCTCAAATTACACTTCATATGTTATGATTTATTGTTGTTCCATTATCCAAAACTCACTGACGTAATAGCAGATGGTAAAGTCTTTCTCATATTCACTGTTAATGCTTTCGTTAGCTATTTCTTGTCTCTCCAAATTAAAAGAAAGATTCTAATTAGAGTTAAAACGAAATCTCTACCGCAGTTAATTCTCTGAATGCTTATAATCCCTCAAAGGCCTGCAATGGCCTTTAGTGTCAGTAAAGGACACGACAGACCTTGGGTAAAAGGTTTTTCGTATATTTAATTAAACAAGAAGTTCAATTAACATTGAATTAGTACATTGTTCGTGTGCTTCATTCATAGATATTTTTTTCTTTTGTGGAAATAAGCAATTAAACATTAACTTCAATTATTTATCCCGTTTGCAATTCATTTTTAAAAATTCAGTTAAAGATTGTTCTTCCTTGCTATGCTTTTTATATTTTCCTGTCTTCCTTTGACTTATTTCCATTACCTAAAATGTTATCTTATCACAGTTGCTCCTAACACGGTCACGAATTGTACACCCACACACCCAGTATCTAAGCAAGCGGTTTCTAGAGTCCAGCTAGTACAATGAGACAGATGGTACTTGCACAACCACACATACCACATCGGTTCTGTTTCAACGGTCAACTTCCTCATAGGAAAGTCTGAAGGGTGTCAGCATGCTTGGGGGTGGGGGAAATTTTCATCCTTTCAATCATCTCCAATCCCCTCCCACTCACTCCCATCCCCCACCACATTTCTGCTTGCCGCCACAAAACTTCTTTTCACTCTGTTCCTTATGAGGGTTACACAGGACTGACTGTGTATTATTACACTTGTTGGGAGATCTGGAATTTCCGGAAATGTAATTCCACTAAGACGACTCATATTTAAAAGACAATATTTAGAATTAAAAGTTCCCTGCTTTTTTATATAAATTTTAAATAGTGCTAAAATGCCAACTTAAAAACTAGCTAAGGTTCTAAATTGTTAACATGTAAAGAGCAGTCTTAGGAACGAATGCTAATAAAATTTGAAGCGCATATTGATTGTTTACATTTTTATGATGCAAAGAGGTTTGATTTAGTGTCAGCCTAGTCCACAGCCAACACAGAATAAAAATTATATAGTATATATAAACTATATAGCTTAATTAGTCCACAGCCAACACAGAATAAAAATTATATAGTATATATAAACTATATAATTTAATTAGTCCACAGCCAACACAGAATAAAAATTATATAGTATATATAAACTATATAGTTTAATTAGTATATTGCGGCCCCAACCAATTTTTTCAACAAAAGAATAAAACAAATGTGTTTGCATATTAGATGATATAGGGTTGCATGCTAAATTTTAAGAGAACTTAAGATAGTTTCTTAAATGTCGTCATTTGACTTTACAAGTCGTCATCACTTTATGAGGTGAATAAATGTTTATATTTTTTACAAGTCGCAAAAGTTAAAATTACAGCATAATTTTCTCAACAATGAAAGTGCAGAAGTTCTTTTCAGAGAATGTATTACATTTTACGAGTTGTGTTCAAGCATAGCCCTTCATTGCAAACAACGTCTGTTTGAAATATAATGCATCATAATAAATGTATAATATAAAATGCGTTTGGTGACATCATAGTTATTCGCATGAGTGGTTTCAAATGTAATCTTTTTGCATTTAAAGCAATAAAACCAAGTTGTTTTAGCCCATTCCACCCCCCACCCCCCACCCCCCAAAGGTCCTGAAATATTAGGTCTCCAAGACCAACAAGCAAATTTAACACATTCGGAAAAAATATGAATAACCGTTAAGACACTATTTATAAAATGCCCTTATGTCTGGAACTATATATGTCTTACAGATATGGTTCAAATATTTAAGGAAAGAGGAATTTGTACACAGTCTAACCTGCAAAGCATTTTATGCTTACTATTTTAAATTTTGCATACAGATATTATATAACATTAAAAAAATAATATTTAAATATTTTGAAAGCATAAAAATTGTATCACCGCACTTTGTATTATCTCTTTAAATGTATTTTTTTTAAATGTGCAATTCTACAATTTAGAACAAAATTTTAAAGTTACTTTTATAGCTTGTTGTGAACAAACTATAATATATTCTATAAATCAATACACATAGCATTTACGCATGTAATTGCATTATGTGTTAATTTTAAAGCTTGTTGTAGACAAACAATCATGTATTTTTAATCAATGCTTGATCTTGCATAGCAGTGATGAGTGCTTGTTTCATCTTTTAACTTTTCTCACCCGTTAGTGTATCTGATGTCTGCCTTGTTTTGGAAAAGGCTCTTTGAGCATATTAGCCATAAAGGGGTTTCTAACTTCAGTTGCTGGCTAGTCCTTGGTGTCTCGTCTTCTTCCAGACTTTTTCATGTGTGTTAGTTGGTATAATCCACTGAGTTTTACTGCTCTGTTAGTGGTTCATCTTTGCTGTCATTTCCTGAAGTATTTTATGATCCCTCCCTCAACAATATTCATTCACTTTTCTCGAGTCTTCTACCTCCCATTCCCCGATATACACACTGCTTATGGGTGTAGGGTTTTATCATCGTAAACCCGTGTTCTAGCTTTCTTATTTAACTAATTGATTGATCTCACTTGATGTCCGTTTATTACAACACCACCCTGAGTGACTGGTTACATGCATCAATGGTTTGTATTTTGCTAGCACTTTTCAGTTCAGACCTAAGGACCTGTCTGATCAGTCTGACATGTTCTCTTGTAACCTTGGTTTTGAATTCACTTCAGGCTTTCTTGACGTTGAAGTACCCCCAGAAGCCGGAAACTTGTAATCTGTCTCCACTGAAATATCGTTTATTTCTCCGGATGTCGAATAGTAGACACTCGAGATCTTCTACACACTTTCTTCAGATCCGAATTCTTATCCGATTTTCTTTTATTGAAAACCTTGTCACTGTTAATCAATGAATCAATGTTTTCATTTTAACCGTCATTCATGTAGGTGGTTAATTAATACCCTTATTTCCTTGTGTATCCTAATCGTTTGTCCTTGTTAACGTTATTGTTATGATGATGATGACGACGACGACGATGATGGTGGTGAAAAGAGGAGTGGGAAGAGTAGAAGAAGTAACGAATAAATATATACTAAACACATGATACCAGTCCGGTAAGGTGATCAAATATGAATGTGTGTATGTAAGAGTTCGTGCGTGTGTATGCGTGTTTTGTGTGCGTATGTGAGAGTTCGTGCGTGTGTATGCGTGTTTTGTGTGCGTATGTGAGAGTTCGTGCGTGTGTATGCGTGTTTTGTGTGCGTATGTGAGAGTTCGTGCGTGTGTATGCGTGTTTTGTGTGCGTATGTGAGAGTTCGTGCGTGTGTATGCGTGTTTTGTGTGCGTATGTGCATAATTATAAGGAAACATTTGCCTCACTTTATTAGTAAATATTCATCTAGTATATATGTAATTGCACAATAACAATAATACTGAATATTACATAGTAATACATTCATGTGGCAGCAAACAATACTCAACAGTAACATTGCTCAAATTACTATTTAGTAAAATTAAATGCAATGAATACAAGCACAAGTAATGTTTGTTCTACTCTTTGAACAAATATACTTTCACTTAAACATAATATTAGCTTATCAGTTTTTGGATTGCTTGCCTACTTATGCTACCTGACCCTCAGTGTCAAAGTTCATCTAGAGTGTAAACGTGTTTCAATGATAAGTATACATTAATGTCATGCACACCAAACCTTGTTTAAATTCACGTAATATATGTCACTTACAGACAAAATGTTAATACTGCAAAACTACCACAACGGTATCTGCAATAGAATATTTCAGTCACGATTAACAACTATGAAGTCCGTTTGGCAGGCCTGACGAGAAAAAAAACATTACCATAGTGATTGCGTCGATTTGATAACAGATAATGTGTCAGTCAGTGTGTAACGTCAAGCGATAAGTTCGTTTAATTATATTTAGGCCACAAATATCAGTGAACGTTTTCGAGAAAGAATATCTGACAGCTCTTAAAGCATGTTGTTTTGTTATGTTTATGCTTTTCTCTGGACAAAGAAAGATCTTGATTTGTAGTCGACTATCTAATTCCTTTTCACATGAGTAGTTTATTGTCTCCCTTTGTTTGAACCAGAAGTCAGCATTTGCCGAATATTATTCACGCAAAAATTCGAATAGAAATGAACATTGATTTCTATGAGTGATAGGGTGGTCACGAGTATTTCATGCATAGGTATAAACTTCCAAGGGGCATAGGCGATTAGTTCGCTGCGTCAATATCAGTGACAGAGTCAGTCAGTATCAGTGTCAGTATTGGTTCCAATGTAAGTCAGCGTCATGTCAGTGTCAGTCATGTTAGAGTCAGTGTCAATGTCAGTATCAGTGTCAGAGTCAGTATCAATGTCAGTGTAAGAGTCAGTATTAGTGTCAGAATCAGTGTCAGAGTCAGTCAGTGTCAGTTTCAGAGTCAATCAATATCAGTATCAGCATCAGAGTAGTGTCAGAGTCAGTCAGTATCAATGTCAGTGCCACACAACACCGCATATCCAAAGTGTGTTACCTAGCTAATGACTGGCCATAAGCATGTCACACAGCACCGCACATCCAAAGTGAGTCACCTTTCTAAAGATTGTTCATAAACATGTCACTCGATGCCACAAATCCAATTTGTGACACCTATCTTAAGAGAGAAAGAGAGAGAGAGAGAGAGAGAGAGAGAGAGAGAGAGAGAGAGAGACAGAGACAGAGACAGAGAAATGGGGAGGAAGTTGTCCCTGAAGTAAAACATGCAACGAAAAAAATCTAAAATATGTTATCTAGAGAAGGTTGTTTTGTAAGTGTGACACGCCATCTGACAAGAGAAAGATAGTGGCGTTAAAAATAGATATCACATTTTGTTGCTGATTGTTTTGCGGTATT